>JAKUCV010007605.1:100379-114881 GCA_028386065.3 Turnera subulata
CATACATAAAACGTTCCATGTAGCGTTCTTATGTGGGTCGGTCCGGTCAACAAGATCCCCATCTTGTACCCGTATGTAGAATTCGTAAGTCATACAATCCTCAACATACGCTAGTCTTATTTTATTATTACAACCCAACCATAATAATAAACGACTAGGGACTTTTAAGAATATACATATCAAATACATATACACTAGGATTATATATATGTGCAAGCGATTATCTCATAATCATATATATAGGTATAACCTCAAAAAAATGTATACATGAATACAATCATCCATAGATTGGCTTTTTGGGCATATTACTAACAGTTATACCCTATTAAAGGACACAATTATTCGTCAGGAGCTATTAAGCAAATCCAGGAGCACTTGTAATACCCTATTTGAACGCTATTCTGCAAGTGCACAGATTGATGTAGCAAACAAGGTCGTCCTCTGGGACCAGGTTAAGTACTAATCGCTTAATAATTCGTTATCGTCTAGGCAAATAAAGATTGGATTTGAGTAGAAAATAAATAGCTGAAATAATAAAAGATGGATTCTCAATATTCAAAAGATGTCTAGGACTTCGGGGGCTCACTTGCCTATTCTCTGATGCTTAACTTTAAAACCATGCACAGATAGATCATGCAACGCGTATGCATAAGCAGCCTATGCGACCATAATTGCCCTGACTCCTGAATTTCCTAAGTTCGTTGAAAGACTAGTTGATTAAACAGAATAAATAACCCACTCTCGTGGCGTGACTTAGACCCTACTTAGCTATTTCAACTTCGTGTCCACTAGTGAAGAAACAACTAAGGCATTCATGCACAGTCAACTTAAGCAAATTATATTCTTCACTAGAAGGTCATCCTTCTTCAAGGTAAGTTCCTAATGTTCAACCTATGCAATTCCGGTAGATTATTGACGCTGTCACTAAACAATTCTCTACCTAGAATTTATACTATCTAATGGCCAGTTAAATAGTATAGTTAAGTGCCCTAAGATTGAATCAATGAACAATAAATCATTCAGGAATTAAAAGCAATTCATAAAACAAATAGCATCATTGAATAGACAAGCTACCTCCCCTAATTCCTAGACTTTAAAGATTTAGCTCAACATAAAAAGAGAGAAGAAAATACTTATGAATTTCATTCCAGGCAATGATCAAGGAATTACAAGAATAAGAACTTGAACAAAGCTCTAAGCTGCAATCCTCCTCTTCCTCTGAAGAACTAATGAAGCACTACTCTTGAATTTGAGAGAGAATGGAAGAATGAGAGAATGAGAGGGTGTGAAGTGTGTCCTTTCCTCCTAGAATGCCTTGCTATTTATAGGCTCTAGGAAAGGATGGTAGGAAATCTCTCATTTGAATTCAAAACTATGATCTAATCTAATTAAATTCAAAAACAAACCTTTTGAATTTAATTTACATGGATAAATAATAAATAAATAATCCTAATCTAAATTCAAATAAGATTCCTCAAAATATCCTTGGAAGATAATGTTGGATAATGGAAATTTGAACTTCTGCACAGGTGAAAATGTTCCGCACAGGCAGGTCGTGCACTGGAAGATAAATCTTCACATTATCTTCAAATATTTCCAAGATAGTAACCACCTTATCTCAATCTTCCAGAATCTATCTAAATTTTCCAAATCCTTTCAAATATCACCTGTAATCAACAAAAGCTAAAGGAAGAGTTTATTAAATCAAAACTAAATGAAAAGCTAACTAAATAAATAACAATTTAATAAAACAAAGCCCAAATCTATAAATTAAAGGCCCAAAATGTGTGTATAATTCATACACATCAACACCCCCAAACTTGAATTTTTGCTTGTCCCTAAGCAAAATCAGTGAAAATTAAGGACAAGGGTGAAAAGCCTCACTTCCCAAGTCAACTGAAACTGAAAATAAAAATGCACAGGATAGCCGTGCAAGTAGCAAAAGGGGTGCCAACCCAACCTATTCCTCAACAGTCCCAAAATCTAACGATGCATAACCAGATAGATCATATTCCGCCTACTAACACCTGAAAAGATTATTTTGAGTTTTTAAATAGAAAAACAAATCTCATAAGCAGAATCACTTTTCCAATCTCCACTAATAGATAGGACACTTTTCAATTTGGATCAATAGGACTTTGCGTACGGTTGTAATGGGGCTAGGTTAGGGTTAAAAAGAAAAAGGAAAAAGGCTAACAAAAATGCCACTCTAGAAACATTCATCATATCAGTCTATATGCTGGTAAACATCTTCAGGGATTGGCTCAAATTGCATAAGGAGGTTGTGCTCTGTTTATTAGGATAGGAAGCATAGGGAAGTTATGCTGAGGTTTCTTTTCGTGTTTTTTTTTTTTTTTTGTGTGTGAAAACCCTTTTTGGGGAGTGGTTTTCATTTTGGTGCTTTTTTTTTCTTTTTTTTCTTCAGCTAAACTTCCCAAACTACCTTCATCCTCAAATGTCCATCCTAAAGCACAATAGATGGAAAATCATATAAGCACGTTGTGCTTTGTGAGCCGATCGCCAGAATTCCTTCAAAAATTTGACCGAACAAATAATGAATTTTCTCAAAGTGACAGAAAAAAGGGTTAGTTTAAAAAAGAAAAATAAACGATAGCCAAGGTGGGCTCAATGGGCGTAAAGTAACTGTGCGGGTATGAAAGAAAAAAGGAGAATCAAATAGCAAAAAGGAGAGTAAAGGAAAGAATACAAGCCGGCGCCAATCTGGTCCACTTAGGATTGGATAGATATATATATTGTTCACCACTTCTGCTTGTAAATTCTTAAAGGACATATGATCTGGCACACGTGATGATTTATGGTCAACACAATTTGTAATTAGCTTATTTTTGTCAGGTTTTAACGTGTTCTAGAAACTAAGTCAAAGACAAAAAATGTCACGGGGTCATTACCCTCTCCCCAAAAGGTGAACCTAGTGGGGTGGTATATATGGCCCAAAACCTTCCTTTTCCTTTCCGATGTGGGATTCCGTCATATTCTCCCCCACCGAATCCGACGACGCCCTCGTCGTCGACCGGGCACCCTGCCTACCCTGTCCCCACGGAGCGCTTGGCGTGATATCGGAGTTGGGTCGGGTCGGCTCCGCTACCACTTGTCACGGGGTCATTACCATCTCCCCAAAAGGTCAACCTAGTGGGGTGTGCAGCACTCCTGTATATATGGCCCAAGACCTTCCCTTTCCTTTCCGATGTGGGATTCCGTCACAATAAGACATTAACAAATTCCTTGGCTAACAAAGATGTCACCGCTTTTACCAAATACAGGGGGAAAATAAGAAAGGAAAAGAAAAAAAATATCATGGAACAATTTTTGATATATGTACTTCAATTTTAAATTCAAATAGCTCTATTACAAAACTTTGCGCCACAGGTTATGAACTCTTTGTCGGTTCAACCAAGAAGAATGCAGGTCCTATATGTACTTCAATTTTAAATTCAAGTAATGCTTAGCAAGCAAAAAAAACAAAGAAAGAATTCATGGAACCTTCTATTGTCAGCATTTAATTAATACTATTAACTTTAACGTGGAAAATAATATACAAAAATATCATCCTCTACTAGTGTGAACAAAGTCTCCTCCCACTACTTTCATCTTCAAGTAGTAAGCAGCCCTTGATCGAAAAAAAAAAAAAACAGGTGGATAGTTGTCAAAGAGTCTAAAAACAAAATTAGTAAAAAAAGAAGAAATTAGCTAGAGATCGATCCAAACTTACCCGAATAGAATTTTGAAGGGTATTCCAAAGAGTAGGAAGGGGTGTTCCATGGACCAATTCACATTCAGTTTCTACACTCATATTCTGGTATCTTACTTCCAAACTCGGTAGATCCACTCCCACCCTAATCATTAATTAAAGAGCAAGTTTTTGTGATTTAGTTCCCGCTTCTCAAATTGGCACATGCATACACACTTGCTTCATAACCATGTGCAATGGTGCGGTGCAGGTATGCATTTATACAGACAAATAAGGAATAATACAACGAATGTTATGGTTTTGCTTTATGGATATATATCCTCTCCATCAAAATTGAATGCATCCAGAAGTAATCTGAACCAAGTACATTCTTTGAGTTTGCTGAAACGAAACTAAATATGATGGCGTAGATGATGAGAACTTGATATTGATAAAGAAAAATGTGAACTTGATATTGGTGTGTGTATAGATATATATATATAATAAGACTGATTAGTTTTGACTTTCATGAGCAGAAGATGAGATGACAGCCTGCCAAATTAACTCACAGAAGTTTATCCTGCGCAGGTTTCCCATATGCTCTTCAATAATTCAGTATTGAAGTACGTCAATCAATCTTTTAGACAAGAGAAATATACACAGAAAAAATGAAACAAGGAAAGACCGACTACCTTATATGATTTATTTAATTTTGATGATTCTGATCATCTAAGCTTATTACCTGTCGATTCTTTCTTTGAACTTGGTGAGTAGCCTGAGATTGTCTTCTTCAATCTTGGTAATAAGTCTTTCGATGAAGACATGGCGTTCCAGAGCACCAAGCCTGGTAACATCAACCACCCTCTTCCTTGCAGCTGCTTCCTGGTCCACGACAGCACTATTACCCTTCTTGTGGTCGTCGTCTTCAAACAATGATAGCCTAACCCTTTTAACCGTAGGCAGCCTTTCAACTGCAGCCCACTGCAACTGATCATCATCCATAACCTCTCCACCATTTTCTCCAGGTGCCTCTCCATCTACTGATGTTGCCTTGGTCCCATGGTGGTTGTGAAATGAAGGCTCACGATTTGGTATACTAGGAGCCATTTTTTCAACACCCAATTAGGCGCTTCAACTAAGCTCGAGGGAGGCCTGTGCACGTAGCTTTTTAGCTTCCCCATGTATATATAGACTATTTTCTTTTTATCTCCACCATTTTCTCCAGGTGCCTCTCCATCTACTGATGTTGCCTTGGTCCCATGGTGGTTGTGAAATGAAGGCTCACGATTTGGTATACTAGGAGCCATTTTTTCAACACCCAATTAGGCGCTTCAACTAAGCTCGAGGGAGGCCTGTGCACGTAGCTTTTTAGCTTCCCCATGTATATATAGACTATTTTCTTTTTTTTTTTTTTTTTCATTTTGTCGAATATATATAGACAGACGAATAAACTCTTTCCAGTCGGAAATATAACCATCATCATTCATCATTCACATTTACGGGTAATTATTCGTAATTTTTGCCCTTCCCAGCTCCATTATTTTTTCTATGAATTATATGTAGGACCTACGCGATGAGATGTCATACCCGCAATTACATAACCTTTCAAATTTCAATACTGCAGAATATGTGGATTTTGGGTAATTATGTACCAATAAATAAATAGGAATCCGACTTAAAAAATCTTAGTATTAAATTTCTTATGATTGTGTATACGATATTTTCCCCATATATATATGAAGGAAATGACGAATTTTTCATTTTTCATCCGGGAAAAGCGCGGTGAATGGATATGCATATATAATTTTTTTTTTAACAGTGCATGGTTATGCATCTCAATTCTCAATTGCATCAGGAAACGTATTAGACGGATTTGTTTTTCCACTGCTCCCATTTAGGTATCGATAAATGAAACCAAAATTAATGGCAATGTAGTATAGTCCACGTAAGCACTAAAAGTACTGTGCGATTTTTATTGGTAGCTCTTTTTGAAAAGTTAATGTAAAACACAACAAACTGTGTATGGGTGTGAATATTGGTGAAATAAAAAAAAACTTTTTGATGCTAATCGAGTGGGGAAAAAAAAAATTTTGGAGATACAAAGAACTATATGTTCGACCCAAAAAAACTTATATAAACCCAATATAGCCAAACCCATATGCATCACAAGTACTAAGGTCAGATTGAAAAGAAACGCATAACAACAACAACAACATCTAATTAAGTTATTAGATGCTGTGCTAGTATATATATTTGGGAGCTAGGGAATTAGATGAGTTGTTTTACCGGTCCAGGAATGACAAAGCCCAAGAACAAATTCGTCGTGTGTTATAGCAGAAACTTGCAAACGTGGAAGCCACTTGGAAAGTAGGGGTCAAGGAAGCAAGCCGCAATCCCATGCAATTTGATTTGAAGCATATAGTAATGTAGAAAACATTGCATGTGTAGAGATACGAAAATGCTTTATGTCTCCAACACCCTGACATCGAGCAGAAAAGTCTAGTGTTTCCTTCACTTGTGTAAGCTGATGCCTTGTGAGGAACAAACCCATTGAATTTGGTTTTTTCCACAGACTGCAGGACCAAGTAGTGGAGTCATCCTGCAGTAAGTAAATGAGTTTATGAATTTAATTTGTTCTGAAAACACTGTGTGCATTCTGAACATTTGGGTTACGTTTCACTAATTAGCTTGGAACTTAATAATTAACCTCAAAGGTTTGATGATACCATTGATGTTCTTAAGAATTTCGATCTTTGGTTGCTTGCGATTTGCATCCGGAGGCACTTGCTATACTTTATCCAAGAAATAATTATTCAAAGTACAGAGGTTATGATATACATGCATGCATTCCGTTTTTTTTTTTTTCTTTCTGAGAATTGATATGCATCCCCTTTACTCTTATAAGTAAGTATTAGAAGCAAGAAAGGAACAAGTTTAAGAATACGGAATGGATCCATGCATGAAATAAAAATGATGTACACGTCCAGTGCCATTCTGGACCACTTAGGATACGATAGATAACTCTATAGTTATTGACTTATTATGGGCATTCAAAATGGACATATTATCACTCCAGACAGAAATAATGATATTCACTCCCATAATAATAAAAAAATGAAATTTATAAACAATCTAACCATAAGCCACCTTGAATACAGTTCATGGAAAGGTTATAAGGAAGCATTGGATGTGTCCTAAAGAAACCTATCATTAACCTGGAAAAGAAAAACTTATTACAGAGAGTTAGAAGCTTTATATATATGCTTCTTTTAGGTCTTTTGGAAGTTCAATTTTGCAATAGCAATTGCAAAAGTAACTGCAAAGAGTGCTGGAAAAATTAGAAGAACAACTGCTACTACACCCAAATCATTTTGATGATATCCAAAGTAACTCTGCAAGAAGGCATTGATTTCTTTTTGCTCCCCAAATGCTGTAATTTCTTTTTTAATATCTCCATATTGAGAAGTAAAAAGGCATTTTAAGACCCATGAACTTGGACATATCCAATATAGCCAAACCCACCACTTGGGCATAAGCTGCAACAGTTAAGATGCATCACAGTCACACACTAAGGTCAGAACAAAAAAGGAAAAAAAAAAGAAAAAAGAATGATCCTTAATGAACATAATGCTACACTAACTATAGCTTGTCTTACCGGACCGGGAATTACATAGCCTGAGAACAAATTGGTGGTGTTATACCATATACTTGCAAATATGGAAGCCAATTGGAAAGAAGGAGTCAAGGCAGCAAGCAGCAACCCCATGTAGTTGTAGCAGAGCAATAAGCAAAACATCGAGTAGAAATACCAAAATGCTTTGTAAACTGACCAATATAAGTCAATCGCCGGAAATGTAATCACCAAGAACAATGCTGCTTGAAGGAATATGTACGGAATTTCTATAATGACCTGCAATTTTGAAATAGTAGACTTATAGCAATGTTATGCAAGTTATAATGTCACATGTTAACTTTTGAACTGCTAGGTCAAAGGGATTGTTTGAACCTGGGCTAGTGAGTATGCCCATGAGGAATACATTCCAGCAAACCTTTCTCGGTACACAACAATACGCTCCGTGCCAACAAATGGGATAACAGATGAACCATTGCCTATTCCTATGAATTGGATGAAAATGAAGACTGATCTCAGTATGTCCAGTAAGTCCTGTTCATTCTGTCTACAAAACAAGTATTATAAATTAGCATTTCCTAGAAATTAAACTTATATAATTCTTCATTGAAATGGTACTGGCAAAACTGTAGAAAGTGAAGTACTTTTAAAGTGTGAAAATACTTACATTTTCTGCCCTTTCTGCCAAAGAAGTGCTCCAAATATCAAAGAGGATGCGGTTACGAATGCAAATCGGGCCAAGTTGTAGTTTGGACTTCTCCAATAAGATAATGTTTGTTTCCAAAGACATGCTTTAAACTGCTGCCATCCATTTTGCGGAAAACGTGTAGAAAATTGTAATTCCTTGGAACCTTCAGGTGGTGTTCTAAGTTTGTTTACTAACTCTTCATTTTCCCTACATGAAAAGAAACATATCTCACTTGTTTCCTTGCATTTGTTTGGAAACAGAAGAGTCACAATATGTAGGAGTAGGACAACACATGCAATCTTAATTCCAGACAATCATTGAGTATGGTTAAGCTTACCGGAATAGGTGGGACTCTTGGTACAGACGGGCAAAATCCAAACCGAGTAGAGCTTCTGCGGAAGGATTTGTAATATCTAACATCCATGTTCCTGGGTTGTAATTTTCTTTTATTTTTGGCACTCCAGGAATACTCTGTCAAAAGATAATCAAAGGCATAATTTCGTTCCAGTTGTTCTTCTTCTCGTCATAATTTCCAACTTATTGATGAACTGATAACACAAGCTTACCTCAAAATATTCAATAAGTTTACTTGAATGCTGACCTAATTCTCCAGAGTATATTACTTGTCCTCCTCTTTTCATTAGAATCAACTGCAAGAATTGTTTAGTCCAAGGAAAAATGTTAATAAAATCCGACTGTCAATAGAATTGTTTAGAATCAGCTTTTTTGGTGTGCTTCATGACATCCTCAAGCCACATGTACATACCATATCATCATGCCACGTGTACATGCCAAGTCAACATATAATGGACATGTCTGCTTATTTGGTTTAATGGCCTACCATTTAGGACTTGATTGGCAATTTTAAAAATTTAGGATTGATTTGGATTTCAATAAAAGATTTAAGACTAAAATGCTCTTAAGCCAAAGTGATGTGTCACAAAAAAAATTGCATGCCACCATTTTCAAGTCATCCGAGAAATTATACTAAAGTGGGCAAACTGAAATAAACTAAGGCAAATTGAAATAAACTAAGGGATGAAATCTAATCAAATTAGAATACAGGGATAAATTTTAAAAAATAATGCTAAACATTAAGGATATAAAAAATGCCATTTGTCCATTCTGTGTGAGTGTGCATGGATTAGCCAATTACCTCATCAAATGTCTCAAAAACATCAATGCTTGGCTGGTGAATGGTGCATACGATCGTCCTATTTGTCTTAACAATATTCTTCACAACACGCATGACAATTGCAGCTGCCCTGGCATCTAAACTGGTGGTGGGTTCATCCATGAATATTATTGCTGGATTAGAAACAAGTTCTACTGCAATTGTTAGCCGCTTTCGTTGCTCCATTGATATTCCACTAACTCCAGGCATGCCTACTAATGCATCTTTATTTTCTTGAAGTTCTATCATTTCAAGAACTTCAGCTACAAATTCCTATTAGAAAGATAGTTGAACACCAAATTCGTAACATGTATTATGTATTATTTGACAACAACTACACTCAAAGGAGAAGATATTTAGAGCATCTTACAGATCTTGTCTTCTTATCAATGTGAGTTGGTAGTCGTAACCAAGCTGAGTATATCAATGACTCTCCTATAGTGATATGAGGAGAGTGGATGTCGTTTTGCTCACAATAACCGGATATCCTGGCATAGGTCTCTTGAACTTTAGGATATCCTCCAATTCTTATATCCCCTTCAATAATACCATTAGTTTTCCTACCGGAGAGAACATCCATCAGTGTTGTTTTCCCAGCCCCACTAGCTCCCATCAGTGCCATAAGGAATCCAGGCCTAAACGAGCCGGTAACATTTTCAAGAAGTTGTAGCCTTTTGTGCGGAAAACCTTGTTTTATCAATATCTGGGTACACATAAAAAAAAGATGAAAGTGGTAGGTGTATATATGACTATTTTGAGAAATATAATGCAACTTGATGAATTATATATATACTAGTGGACATTGCGGAGTAACACAAATAATGAAATATAAAAATATAATTGCTGATTTTAACATAGTTTCAGATAAGTTAATGAGTTTCAACTTTAAATAGTATATGATTCATATTGTTTGCATTGTATAAGTCTAAATTAGAAGTCTAAAACTTTTTAAAGTGACAGTTCCCTTATAAAAGAGTAAGATGAATTTTTTAAACGACTTAATGCCTATAAACTTTCTAATTTAATAAGAGGTGAAAGATTATCGGTACTTAATTATATGTTCACATTATGATATATAAAACTAAATAAATCAACATTATGATTGTTTACTGATCTATGTCTTCCTTAATACCATGCAATGGTAAAAGAATGAGTATCGAAAAGGATTAAAGCCTTGTGTTGGGCTCTAAAGTTGGAATTCATTCCTGTGTTAGATTTTAACTTCTTTTCATCCCTTTGTTCCCCCCTAGTTAAGCCTACTTTGGTCCCTCTAGCTGGAACTCAGTGGAAAATGCTGACGTGGCAAGTTTTCCGGCGCCACGTCAGTATATGTAGAAGCCATATGTCAGGTCAAACCAACTAATCCAACCGACTCGACCCAACCGGTTCGCCCACCCAAAAACCCATTTTGCTAATGTGGTCCCTAAGGTTGTCCATCTTTTTTCTTTTCTTTTCTTTTCTTTTTTTCCTAAAATTAATTTCTTTAAAACCTTTCATTGAATTAAAAAATATTTTAAAACAAAATAATAACTAATTATAATTTATTTTATTTTTTGGAATAATTTTCAATTCAATGAAAAGTTTTTTAAAACTTAAATAATTATAAGTTATTATTTAATTAGTATAATTTATTATTTTATTTTTGAAAGAATTTTTAATTTAATGAAAAAAGAAAGGGATGAAAGGGATTCTATATACATATATTGTATAAAAGGTGTGCTCACCTTTGGAGTATCAACAAAGTACTGAACATTCTGGAACGATATTGTCACGGGCTCGAAAGGTAAGACCATACCTGCAATGTAATTGAAATGATTATTAATTCTGTAGTTCCAAAAAGTAAAAGACTTACACGCTTGCATATTCAGCGGTTGTTGATTGTGTGTAAAGGTATTTGTATCCAGGATTCTGCAGTCATAAAGTACATGATACTGTAGAAGTTTTAAGGAACGCAACTCACTTGTTTTCTCTGTTGCTGCAGAAGTTTTAAGTACATCATAGTTCATTTCTTTCTCTTGGGATACAGTGCTCAAATCTTCTCTTCGTTTAAGATTGGCCAGCTTTTTGTGAGAAATGATTACCTTAGATGCGCCAGGAGCTGCAAAAAGAATTCAGTTTTCAGCAAGAGCCGAGTGAATTTAGTACCTTGCTATTTGCATGGTAATGTGAGCAGTGAAACTTACCCTTTAAATAACCCAGCGCCAATGTAAATCCAATACTGAGAATAATCCATAATCCAAGCAACGCTCCTGCAGATACCCAATAAAAGTAATGACTGTAGTCTAGTCCCCGTTCTTTGAGAACTTGTTGTCCTATGGTGACATTGGCTGATGAGACCTGCAATAGACGTTGAGGGAACATTAGCGATCATAGCTACCTCCTGTTTAATCGACATTGAAACATATAAGAATTTCAGGTTTCACCTTCTGCCACCTTGGAGCAAGAAATTCATTTAAGCAAACTCCTATTTCTGCATATGCTAATGGAGAAAGCCAAAACCCCCACCTCAACCAAGCTGGTAAAGAGGCTGCAGATATGAAATATCGTGTAATGTTTAATCCACAATTAGTTTTAAATGGTGTGTACATGTTAAAGGCAAGAATGAGCATACATTGTCGGATTATGAATCCACCAAATAAGTAAATCATTAGAACAACGAAGAGAGACCAGTACGAAGCCAGAGATGGATTCCGAACTATGGAAGCAGTAAGACGGAACATCGAGGCTGACACTTGATGCAACAGGAAAAGAATAAGGAATTGAGAAAAAAACCTGAGAGAAAACAACGAAAATTAGAATGTAAAAGTATTTCTATCTTCAATATAAGTAGAAGTAATCAATTTTCTGTCTCTGTTAACTAACACCTTCCCGGTTCGGGACTGAAACCAATGCCATAATAGGTAACAGCCGTCCATAGAAGAGCATCTAGTAGAGAAACTGGTATTTTCAATAGGATGGCTGGAACGGAATAAGCCCAAGCCGGATAGAAGTAGAAGTCTCTTTGCTTGTAGAAAACTCCGATTCTTTGTGCAGTCAGTGACAACTCTTGTATTCCATTAGTCATCACTATAATGAGATTAAAGAACAAGGCACCCAAGTAGAGAGTTGCATGGAGCCTGTCAACATTCATCCTTGTGCGTATGAACATTGTCATTGCCAGTAACCCAATAAATACAAGCTACAAAAGAAAAAAACCAGCCCTGTGAATCTTAGCTTCTTACTTTTTGGTTGAGAGATTCCAAACATATAAATGTGTATAATTCTCATAAATTACCTGTGAAGATTTGGACACATGCACGAAGGAGTTGCGCTTCACAAGCAGCCATTCTCTATCCATGCATGCTTTGAATAACTCCCATCTTGATGGGTATACATCAAATGACAGGGCATTTTTGTCGGTTTCAACCTTTGTTGAGGGTATGGATAGTTCCTCTGTCAGCTTCTGGCCTACATGAAACTTGTGGAATAGGTTGACAAACTTGTCAACAGAAACAAAAGTATAAGGTACTTCCTGATGTTGCCAATATTGTGCCTGATCCTTTTCAGAAACCACCTGCAGGAAACAAGCTAGGAGGAATAAAAACCATTATTCATGCTTGGTCAATACCATCCTTTTTTTATATACATGCAAGATCGCATACCTCTTGGAGGAAGTCAGCTACACCTTTCCGTGTCGGGCACCTAAATCCACACTGCTCGAAAAACTCCAGTATATTTTCCCGAGGCCCATGGTATATGACCTTTCCTTCAGCCATCAATATAATGTCATCAAAAAGATCGAAGGTCTCAGGAGCAGGCTGAAGAAGTGCTACCAAAATGGTGGACTTCATTATGTGCGCAACTTGTTGCAGGCAGCTAACGATCTGATAGGTGGTGGAACTGTCTAACCCATTCGATATCTCATCCATAAATAGAGCTTTTGTAGGACCAACGATCATTTCTCCTGTAAGGGAAGAAAGTTAGCGTTAAATGATGAAAAATTTATGTACACATTTGCAATTTCAATATTTATAATCTCATCAGGGTATAAATATTAACAGCAAACCTGTAGTCAGCCTTTTCTTTTGACCCCCGGAAATCCCTCTCTTCATTGCATCTCCAACAATTGTTTCAGCACAATTGTCCAGCCCAAGAATCTGGTTAACCACATATATAGAATATAGCAGAATGATCCTCACTTGGAATTAGTACAGAAACTTAGCCAGTCGAGGACAAACCTTTATTATGTAGTCTGTTTGGAGTGACCTTTTCAATCCCTCCACTGAAATTGCCTGTACGGAAAGACAGTAACAGTTGACATGACACAATTTCATTAAGCTGTTCAGTTCTCTTTCTGCAAGTACTTTACCTTCATGTAAGTATCTATGTCTGGTTCGGGTATAATGCCGGCTTGCTTCTCCTTTCTACAGATTTCTTCCATGATATCTTCGATAATGAAATTATCATATCAGATTGCATATATAAAGTGTCCTGATAATTCCGTTACTAATGAGGGAAGAACAAAGCTTACCTGCTCTGTCTCCAACACCCTGACAACGTGCAGAAAAGTCTAGTGTTTCCCTCACTGTCATTTCAGGAATGTGCCGATCGTACTGACTTATATAAGCTGATGTCTTCTGAGGAACAAACTCATTGAATTTGTAACCGTTATATGTAATTTCCCCTGTGACCTGATACATAATTAGTTTCATAAACACATTTAGCTATTCGGTTTTCTTTGCTTAATTGATTGAAATGACCAATTGAGATTAGTAAAAGACCTTCAGGGATTGGTCTAGCTTTCCTGCAAGTGCTTTTAACAAAGTGGTTTTTCCACATCCTGGAGGACCAAGTAGTAGAGTCATCCTGCAGCAATGTAAAGGTGAGTTTACAGAAGTGAAGAGTCAATTTTGAGGCATATTTCTATATCTACTATATAGAGTGACGCATATGCATGGTCGGAAATTAATTAATTGACCTCGAAGGCTTGATGGTACCACTTATGTTTTTAAGAATTTGGAGCTTGGTTGTTTGCAATTTGCATCCAGGAGCACTTGTTATTGTAAGTTTCCCTAGGCTATATGACATTCATATAAAAGCGGATATATGCAGCGGAAGACAAGGGAAACAACCAAGAACACATGTGAAGCTAGTAAACCGTATAACAATTTTACTTACTTGTAGTGTTAGGATCTTTCACCTAAGCCGGAAACCGAATCAGTAAGAGCAAGAAGAAGACCTGCTCCTCTACGGTATCCACACGAACCGTGATCGGCTTCGAGTCGTCACACGAATCAAGCCTCGAGCACTCCCACTTGATGTGCTAGCAACAAGGTAGGAGC
>JAKUCV010007606.1:4506-20785 GCA_028386065.3 Turnera subulata
CTAAGTCTTTTACAAGCTTCCTTAAGTTTTCTACGTTGGACGAGAGTGCCATACACGCCACCTCGATCTGCATCATCGCAGAGCTGACCTTCTTCAGGGAAGCGTTCAGCTGTGAAAGTGTCTGAAGTGGAGTGCTGCTCTGCGCCGTTCCTTTGCCTTTCCTATCAGTAGAAGGCTCTTCCTTGCTGGCGCGTTTCTTCCGCCATCTTGGAGAGACGACCATATGCTCCTTGAGGCCGACGATGTTTGTCTTGAAGCGTTTCTTCGGAGGCTCTTCATCGGAGCTTGTTGGGAATGCAGTGCCACCGATGTAGCTGTTGTCCTCCGAGTCTGAAGTTGTTCTTGTTCTCAGTGGGGAATCCATGGCTGTGTGTGTGAGTTGCCAACCATGAGGTTTGGTTTTTATAGCAGATGAGATGTCGCTTAAGGGTATAAGCGGTATCTCATGTTGAGTTTGGACACCTGGCAGAGTGTGCCAGAAGCTTATCGTGGTAGGACCCACGGATAAGACGGAATTTCGGGGACGAAATTCTTTTTAAGGTGGGTAGACTGTAACAGCCCGGGTAAAATTTGGATTTTTACCGGGACCGTTAAAGTCGTTATACAGTGATTTATCGAATGAATTAATCTCGGGTAATTAATTCGAGGTAAAACGGGAGTCATTTTTCGAAACCGAGAATTTTCCCGCGCTCGGGAGTTTCTTTCTAACTAACCGAGCCTCGGTTTCCAGTTCTGAGACTTGGACGACGTTCAGGAGGATTAACCGGATTTTCCGAGCCCAAGTTGTATTTTTAGACTCGGGACGGAATTTGTCGGAAAGACGGGAGTATCCCTGCGTTTACGAGATTCCGACGCGAGAATCCGGACCGGCCGATTGTGGTTCCCCGAGCCACTCTTTTCCCTTCTTTTTCCTTCCTCTTCCTCTTTACCGGCTACGTTTCTTCCTCTCTCCCGGTTTTTCCCCGGTCACGCGGGCCCCACTTTCTTCTCTCTTTTCTTTCTTTTCCTTCTTTCTCCTCCTTTTCTTTTCCTTCCCTTTTCTTTCTTTTTTTTTCTTTTCTCCCTCTTTTCTTTCTCCTTCCGCCGGCCCTCCCTTTCCTTTTCTTTCCCGTGACTTGTTGTCCCCTTGTCCTCTTCTCCTCTTTTCTCCTTTATTTTCCTACCCTCTTCGCCGGTTTCTCACGCCTCTCATCTCTTTCTCCTTTTTTTTTTCTCTTCCTCCTCTGCCTCCTTTCTCTTCTCCTCCATTCTGCCAACCACACATACCAATCAGTACCCGCCATGTCACCATCACACCTCACCACTTCTCCCTTCCTCCTCCTCACACCACCCGTGAACACCACTAGTTGAGACCACCGCCACCGACCCTCCACCGAGACCCACCCAAACCGCAGCACCACCACCTCTTTCCCTTCCCCTCGTCCTTGTCGCCGTCACGCCAGGATCAGCAGCGCAGCGACCGGACGAGACGACCCCAGCCACCGTCCTTCCTCTCCCTCTCCTTTTCCCCGCTGCAGCTCGCCGACAACGAGCAAGCCACTGACGCACCTCCCTCTCGTGCCGTCTCACACCGCCGCCATCACCTCCTCCTCCATCACGCCTTCACCTCGCACAGCCTCGTCTCCTCTTCGTCGTCACCCCGTCCGATTGGACTCGCCGTGCCGCGTCATTCCGCCGCTGCAAGGTGAGCGAACCCGGATGGTGAGGACGACCCGGATGGGTTGTTGATACGGGTCAGGATGACCCGGATGCAGCCTGGGCTAGGTGTGATATTGGGCTTGGGTGTGAACCTTTGGGCTTGGTCTTGGGTTTGCCCAGTCAAAAAAAAAGAGACAGAAATAACAATATATATACATATATAATTTATATTTTGCAGGAAATACAATTTTACAAAAAAATAATACTTTGGCATACTATTATCAAGGTAGTTATAGTATGATAAGTATTTAAAAAAAAAGATAAGATATATACACTATGGAAACATTTTGAAATATATATATACATACTAGAATTTGGAGGATATAAATACTTATCGTATGATTATTTTCTAAAGAAAATTATTGTATGACTTATAAAATCACTACCCTATGATAATTTACTTTTGGAAACGGGGTACACGTATTATGGAATTTTGGAAAATATATGTATTTTGGAAATTATTATATAGAAAATACCTTTGATATACGTTATGAAAATTACTTTTGGGAAAAGATATACATATGTACGTTATCATTTTCAGGGAACTATTTTAATTATATTTTCATATGATATGATAAATAATTATTTTCATGAAAAATACTTTGGAAAGGAATATCAAAATAAAATACTGGAACAATACCCGGATAGTATATATTATTTTTGACTTAGAATTAAATGGTGAAAGATGATGATAATGGAATATAACCCGAGACGATAACCGAGCCGGCTAGCATCTTATTTACGGTTACAGAACTAATTGTCATTTGCATATCATTTACTGTGCATCTTATATATGTGCATTTATGTGTATATGTGGTTTTATTGTATAGGTTTGGATATCGGGCAGTTTCCCGAGGAGCCGGCGTCGGACCGATCATAGTTTCCGGAGTTGAGTAATTGGCTAAGGTGAGGATAGATAAACCTTGATATGTGCCCGTAATACTGTGTATGCTTTGTTGTTTGATTGTACCGTTGAAATGATTCTTGTTAGTTATTTGATTGCCGTGAATGTTGTTGCTGTTGCTGGGCTGTGTGGATTGATCATGTGGATACTGTGAATAATTGTTGTACTGTTAATTGTGTGTAATTTGTGATATGAAATTGCGGATTGGTTGAGCATGAGAAATGGTCTGTGATGATTATGACTGCTGTGATGTTNAACTACTCCAACGGGCAGAGAAAGTGGTCCATGGCAGATAAGAAGACCTGCAACACTTATCTCTCACCTCCAAGCTCAATTATTAATTGTGGTCCCGAATTGCCAAAAATAGAATGTTTTCAAGTAATTGAGCTGCAAAGAGAGTGAACTTCCTGAATTGAACCCAACACCAGCTAGTGGATTATGGAGTCAACTCTGGAGACTGATTTGTACCTAAGAGCCGTTGGATGATGAGCTGATGGGTACTTTAGAGCCGTTGGATGAAGATCTTTCTACCTACTCCTACTTGCGCAAGCTCTATATAAGGAAGAGGATTACTTCTTGGAAAAGCATCCCAGCCAATTTGAAAATTGCTTTGAAGTCTGCAATTGTGCTTTCAACCTGAGATATTTGTTGAGCTTACACTTGTGCTTATTTTTGTTCTCCAAGTTGTTTCAAAGGGTAGTGTTTTAGGCAAGACTAATGTGTAGGTTTGCTGGAATCTTAAATCTAGGATTATATTTGGGAAAGGTTAGAGTTTAGCCTAAGAAAAAATTATAAAGGTTAGAGCTTAGCCTGCAAAAGCTTGTTTCTTATAAAGGTTAGAGCTTAGCCTGCAAAAGCTTGGTTTCTGTAATAGGTTAAGGCTGATCCCGCAAAAGCCTAAGTTAAAGGAGGAACCTTTAGGTAGTGGAGGTACCTGGTGAGGGGGAACAACTATAAATCACTGTGTCATCTTCTCTTACTTCTGCTCTTTCATATTTATGCTTGCAAGTATTGTCTGTTTTGCTAGTGAAGTGGTTTGTGAAGGAACCACTCGGTTCGTGCAAAACAAAGCAGAAACCGAACGCGATTAAGGGGTAGCTTGATTCACCCCAACCTCCCCGTCTCAGGCCTATCTGGGCTAACGGATAGCCCTAACCGTCCTGCACGAATAAATGAAAATAAATGTGAAGATGAGAAAGAAAATGCAATTAAAGGTAATTGTCAAAAGCAATAAAGAATACAATTGAGAAACTAAAATGAAATTGTGAGGATCACAGAAAGGAAGAGAGAGATTGTATATTGAAAAATTGAAAAAAAAGAGTGAAAGAAAGAAACTGTATTTGGGTATGCTTCAGGTTGAATTATAAAGAAATATAAAAGAATTTAAATTGCATATTATCAAAATATAAATCTTGTCACTATTTTCAAAAGAGATACTTTAATAATAGAACAAATTGACTAAGTAGATAAAAAACAAAAAAAAAACTAATTGAAAAAAAATTAGAGAAATATGAAGCCACGTGTCTAATATATGTCCTTCCTAAGTTGCCATCTGTCACGTCTACAATCAATTCAGAGATATGTCTCTACTATAGATATATAGATATAAATATGTAAATAGTTTAAAATTTATTTATATTATATATTAATTTGATATTTTAAGATTATTTTTTCATATATTTTTACTTTAGATTTTTCACTTTTTAAAGAAATGATTCATTAATCAATATTGTATAGTAATATTAATTTAAAAGATTATCATGCAATAATAAATATTCAATTCAATTATTTTTACTTTTTATAAATTTTAAATTTGTTTAAATTATTCTATGATCATTTTATTTTTTTTCTTCCTCGTATTAGCACCTCTAATTTATAACTTCACCCTTTTTCTAAATCTTTTAAGAGTTTTTTCTTCTCTAATTCGTTGGACATTAATTTCCTTAACTATATTTTTAAATTCTAATATTTTTTTTAGACTTCATATTTGTTTAGCTTTAAAAAAGTACAAAATAAACTTGAAAGTCTATTATTGTTCCTCTTATCATAATTACATTCAAATTTTTATCTTATTATAACTATATCTAAAACTTTGTTTAGCCGTTTTATTATCTAATTTATTTATTAAAAATATAAAAGCTGGGAATGCTAGGTGAAGGAAAAAATAATAGAATTTTTTAGTATTCATAATTAAAAATATTTATTAATTTTTTTTATTTTTAGACCTTTAAAATTGATATTAATGGATATATTTGCATTGATATCTAGTCAAATGGACTCTTATCTGCTATCACATACCCGATACCTAGTAGAATAGATAACAAATTAAAATATATGAGAAAAAGTAATGGCCATCCTAGAATGCATTAAAAAGAGGTAAATTGTCTTCCATTTAGTAATAGTACCAAGGTACTCAATTGAAATAAATTCATAAATTTGTGTTTGAATAGCAAGCAATCCAGAAATGCAAGGAAAGGAAGCAAGTTGTCTTCCACTTGGTAAAAGTACCAAGTTGCTTAAATGAGAACCATTCTAATCAAGTAAACCAATAATATTTTAGTATAAAATAACTAAAGAAAAATTATCAAATCTTTTTCTCAGCGCAATTTATCGTTAAAAAGATTTCCCAAGGTAAAATATTGCGCATTAATTTAAATTTTTTTCGTAATTATTTTTTACATCATACAAATAGAAAAAGCTATGAATTTTATCTTATGAATTAAAACAACAAACATACCACGGCTTAGTCTTCTTTACTGACAATATTTTTGCCCTTTTTACCACTATGATCAATGAAGAAATTTTTTCTTGAAATATAGTTCACCAATTTCAAAGAGTCTTTGAAAAGATCTATCTCATAGAAAATTGTTGAACTGGAAGAAAATGCGGTAAAAAAGTTTTTCATGTCCTTTCACTTTGTCTATTTCGTATTTGTTGTCCCTCTTCGTTTAATTCCACTCATGTTGTCCCTCAAGTCCCATTTTACCGGGACACATTATCCCTTTTACATTCAATAGCCGGTTGATTGCTATGGTGCCGACACGTGGCTAGTGGGACCCGCTCGTAACCTATTTATTTAATATTTTTTTCCTAATGTTATTTTTAGAAATATTTTTTTAAAAAAATTAAATCGTCTTTCTAAAAAACGTAGTCGATGATGGTGTTTGACCTGCACACAAACATTAATTTCAGATTACCAACAAAAAAGAAACCAATTATTCATGTTTAAAAAAGAAACCAATTAATCTGTAAAAAAGATAAACCAATTAATGGATAAACAAGTTCGGATGACCATATCCCTACAACAAAAAAATTGCAAAAAAGAAACCCTTCTCCACCTAATTCCTCCAGCCTCGCCGCAAAAATATCACAACCATTCACATCTTGGAAGCAGCCAACGGCCCTTTCCTCTATCCCTTTTAGAAAAGTACGGAAGGATATCCTACCAGAAAAGCCATCTATCTCCTTCCATGATTGCTTTGGGGAGGTTAGATCCTTGGCCTTCCACAACTTATTTTCCAGGCTATAATTTAGGAAGTGGACAAGTAGGCCAACTCAATATACCTACCTGGTGGAATAGAATAATTTCACTACTAATAATAGTTACAGTTGCCCTCTCCTGGCTCCTCCTTCGACGTTGTAGTGACAGGCGGCAGCGGGCGATGTAAAGGAGGTGCAGCGGCGAGCAGGGGATACGAGCAACGGTGCCTTCCCTCACTGGAACCGCACCAATGGGTTCAAGACGAGAAGGAGGCGGATGCAAGAGGGAAGGGAAGGGAGTGAACAAGTGAAGAGGGTGAGGTGTGTGGGTGTGGCTGAGGAAGGATGGCAAGAGTGAATGAGAGAGAAAGCGAGATTTGTAGAGATAGAGAGAGAGATATGTATAAATTAATATTTATTTGTTGAAAAAAGTTTATAATATAAATAAGAAATTTTTGAAATTAAATTTAGAGAAAACAAAAAAAGAATTAAAAAATATCAATCTGTGACACGTGTCGGCACCTCAGTAATCGACCTGCAATAGTAGGTAAAATGGATAAGGTGACCCAGTAAATTGTAAGTTCGGAGACACCATAAGTGAAATCAAACGAAAAGGGACAACAAATGCGAAATGAATAAGGTGGAGAGATATAAAAAATTATTTACTCAAGAAAAGACTATCTCACAGTCAGTGGCAGATCCAGGGGGCAAGGGGCCCAAGCCCCCACGATCGTGTCATGTATATGTAATGTGGTATAATTCCAAAAATGAGTAATTGGTCTAATGGATAAGCCGCCATGTTCTACTCTACGAGGGCGTGGCTTTGACTCCCTCCCTTCACATTTTCACTTCATTTTCACTCTTTCTCCTGCATTTTGATTTTATTTCCACGCTTTCTCCTAAATAATTTCAATTCAGTCCTTGTTAATCTTAAATAATATATGTTTCGGCCCCCCTAAAATTTTTTTCTGGATCCGCCCCTACTCACAATCAAACTGACTCCAAATCAAAGCCATTGCTCTTAATTCCATCCCACTCCTTTAACACTTGTAAACAGATGGTGGAGAAGTAGAACTTAGAGCAAGACAAATTTCTTCATACTAAAGTAGATATAGACATACCTCTTTCTTATCTTTAGTTAAGGATGATTTATATCTTTTGTGTATTGATTAGCCATTCATATTCCTCTCCTTTCATATTCTCATTTGTTTCATGTTTTATATTATATAGGGGATGTCGTTTGGATTGATAGAAACTTTTCATTTTATTGCATCTTTCATTATTCAAATTATTGATAAAGGCACACTGCACATGATGTAAAAATCTATAGTTTGGTACATTTAATTAATTGTTATCATTAATTAAAATCTCTTAAATAAATTTATATAATTTATCATACTTAATTTTATATTATTGTCATGTTTATTGACAAAACGCCAAGTGTATAACTTGCCATGCGGCACGATAATCTCTCTATTTCGTAAAAAATGACACGTGTCATCATTATATTTCACTTTAAGTAGATCTCTCTATGTATAGATAGATAGATAATTAAGATCGCAGAGATAGATAGATAATTATGACGATAAATTTCCTATGTTAAAAAAAGAATAGAAGAAACATTTACCAAATGGAAACTCTAATCAAATAAAATTTTCTTTCAGAAAAACAAAATTGAATAGAAGCTTATAAATGTGAACTTCTTTTTTCTTTTTTGGTTACAATGATAGTCTAAAATGAAATTAGATTATGCTTATCATGTTCTAAATGTGATCCCTTTAACTTCATTTGTGCTACTCGGTGAGTTTTTGAGAAGCTAAAGACTCAAATCAAAAGATCTATTATTTCGAACGAATTTTTTCCTTTTTTTTTTTTTTAAATGTGTCTGTTGCCCAATTTTGTGTGGCTGTGGCCGGCGAATTGGAGCCACTTCGTTTGGCAAGAACAACTTTCACCGGAACTCTGCCTGATTATAAATGCCCATCACCCATGTCCAGCCCACAAAACCACAACGCGGCCATATATACAGGCCCTTTCCCTGAGGACCCCTGGTCAGAAATAATTCACCAGGTTAATTAGATTGATTATAGCTTAAAGCATAAAAGTGAAAAACCCCAAACCCAAACTTTGTGACTGTGCAATTAGTACCCCCCAAAACTTGGGGGACATCCGATGAAATTGTGACCGTAATTCAATGTTATACAAACAAGACAATTTTGGGCAAAGTTTTAACGCCACCAACATTACGTACCTACTATGGAGCTGGACATTCACATCCCGATACCAGAGTGAGAATAACAGCAGCAACTGTGAATCCCACTGAGTAACGCTTCCAAAAGCTGTAAACAAATCACGTTAGGGTTTTATATATATAGTTCAATGGCGTAATTGATGTAGAAGAGGATAAGAAACGTTATGTTCATGTAACTGCATATATCAGCCAACCTTGCCGAATCCTGCCACTCTTCAACTAGCGTATCAACAGATCTATCGGATACATAAAAGAACTTGAACTCCCCGGAAAGGGGACGGTGAATGCGAACTGCTCCGTTACTATCTTTGATAGCCTGATCATAAATTGAAGAAACAAAAGGAGATGGAAGAAAATAAATAAATTTGATGTACTTAATTGAACAATATTACAATGTACTAATTTCTGCACTCAACATTGAGCAATTTGTGAACTTTAACCCAGGAAAAAAAAAAAAAAATCCAAGAGAGACGAAAACAATATTCTAGTTGTTAACGGAAAGCTAGCATACCTCACCAATCACAGTCAAAGGCTTGCCAATTGGAAGTATCCATTCACTTCGCGTGATCCCAAGCATCTGAGAGATTAAGGACATTAATTAGTAAAAGAAGCTTGAGCCCACAGCATGAACAAAACAATGTCGTAAAAGTACAAAACATAAAGAACAAGAGAAACCTTGACGTCCTGCTCACCGCCTACATATTTCACAAGTGATCTAATTTGATTAGCATTAAAAAAAATTGATCTCCTTGATGACTGATCTTCATATACTTTGCTTGCTTCAGTTAAGTCAAAACCAGAGGCAAGGGGTGCCCCTTCAACCCGCACTCGACCAGTTCCATCATCCTGTAAAAACAATCCTTTAGCTGATTTGATAGAGAGTCTTTCGAAATACATGGAAGCGAAAAAAGGATTTCGTTACTCACCAGATACCATGGAACCTCTCTACTTCTTGAACGCATACATACTGAATCCCGAACCCATTCTTTATTATCATCATTGTCCTTTCTCTTGGTGGATACACCATTGTCTTTAATTACCTCGCGCTTAGCCATGAAGTGTTTTTGGGCCTATAGAACATATATTATATATATACGCACACGAAGATACGTCCATGGTTGAAGAAAGAAATAAAGACTCCAAATTACGCGCAGTATATATAACAAGTTATTGCTTATTACCATCTCAACAACTATAGCACCAATTGAATCACTATATTGACAGCGGATTGGAGCATCGGAGCCAACTCCTCCAGAGATTTCAACAAGCCGTGGCCCGTCTTCAACCAATTTAGCTGAAATTAAGATGGAAATTCCCTCAGACAAAAAAACCCATTATTCAGCGTATACAAAATTGGTGCTAGCAAATATACAAACGTAACGTCTTAGGTTGATGAATGACTCTGCTGCAGACCATGGGTACATTCTCCTCGCGTTTTTAATTGACACAAAGAAAGACCTCTCTATTATAAAAATTAAAACAGCAACAAGAAAAAGGGGGGAAAAAAAAACGTTGAAATTTGAACAGGTTAATACTGCTTGAATAGTTGAGCAACACAGAACATACCCAAATCCTTGAGCTGCTTCACTCTATAAACTGATTTGAGATCCTCGGCATAGCTGTACCACACAAAGTTCATCCATTAAAGTCGGGGAAATAATTTTTACAAACATATTATAAGAATTTACAGATAAGTAAATACAAAGCATAAAAAGGAAGTAGAACAAAAAGAAGCGAGGAGTGCCCGACTATTCCTGCTTCAAGCCGCGAAAATACCGAAGAGCTGCACCGATGCAGTAGCCGATTCCAGCCAATATTGACATCCTCTTCCTCAATCACCCCCCAACAACGCAAAAAAAAAAAAAAAAGGTTGGCCAATCCAAGAGCGTTTTATAAATTTGCAAAGCAGCACCTATATTATATAGAAGTTTAAGACTTTCTCTGGCAAGTTTTAAGAGATTCCAGAAACTTTAGGGTGTGTTTTTATTGAAATTTTCCTTAAGCTTTGGAAAATAGAGTTTTGCATTCAAATATATATATATATTTTTTTAATTAGAAAGTAGAAAACTAGTTTTTCCAATTTTCCAACTTATAATGAAGTAATAGAAAGCAATAAAAAGAGGTTTTTCTACTTTTCCTTCACAAAAGTGGATCCTCCTTTTCTAATTGGGAAACACATGTTTCTACCCATCTAATTTTTATTCGACAAATATAGCTACAATAACAATTACAATAACCTTACTCTGACGCGAATCTATATTTTTATCCATTTCTACTCCAATTTCTATTTTTGTACCTTTTTCCTTCATGTTTTCTATAACCCGCCTATCGTAATTTTGTCAAATGAACATGTTTTTTTTAATTGTTTTCTAATTTTTTAATAAAAAAGGAAAACTGATGAAAGAGTAGAAACATAGAGTTAGAAAAGGTAAAACATTTTCTGCAACTAAACACTTGAACTATTAACATCCACACAAAGAAATCAAAGAGAATAATTATGACGGCAGATTTTCTATGTTAAAAAAAATATTAGAAGAAACATTTACCAACGGAAACTCTACTCAAATAAAATTTTCGTCCAGAAGAAACAAAATCCAATAGAAGTTTACAAATGTGAATCTTTTTTTTTTTNCAAGCTAAATGATGGCCGTCGCCTGGTAGTCAAGCTAGCTAGCCCGTGGACCCCGCCCTGGTACCTCCACGTAAAACTGGCACAGACAGGGAGCAGGACCAACCACTAACTCTCCCCCAGCGCCTAAAAATAATAATAATTGGTACAGACAGGGAGCAGACCCCAAGCACACTCTCCCCCAGCACCATAAATCAGACTACCATCTGGCTGTTCCAATATTTAACTGTGACTCACTAGATGTCTAAGTGTATTCAATTTTATTATTTCCTTTTTCCTCGACTAGTTACTACATCTCTATCATCCAACCATTATCTCATTATCCCGAGCAGGCTCGCAGCCTCTCCGCTCGTCTGGATAATAATCAATACCATACTATCATCACATAATAGTACCCCCGGTACTCAACTCACACAATTCTACAGTCAACAACTACAATAATCTTACTTATATCCACAATCCCAACATCATCAATTATATCAACAGCAACAATAATTTCAACAACATCAACGCCAACAATTATCAACTTAATACCTCACACAACAACAATACACTGCCACAAGGCTTCACACCAGCAATGTCACATATAGTCAACAACTCAACAGTAGCAATTTCCTCAACAACATCGATGGCCACAATTATCAACATAATTCATCACACAACAAACCATACACAGCCACAAAGTATCATACTAGCATCATTGGACACAGTAAGCAAACAACAACTTGATATCACGGGATGTAAATAAATATTTACTTAACCTCACCTTAGCCGATCACTCAACTCTGGAAACAATGACTGGTAAGACGCCGGCTCCTCGGGAAACTGCCCGATATCCAACCTATACACAAAACAATGTACACACACATAAATGCACATAATCGGTATGCTATGATGCCCATACTGCGAAGTTACCCATCCCGGTTCTTTTCCGTTATTATTTCCATTTATCGAAAATATTTAACCATATGTATATCCGAATATAATTTCGGTACCATATTTTAATTAAACCTCTTTTTCAAAATATTTTCATAAAATAATTATAATCTTCCAAAATAAGAATCATCATAATTTTCCAGAAAATAATAACCTATTTGTAATTTTCAGAAAATATATATAGTATTTATCTTTTTCTAAATATATATAATAATAATATTTTCCAACACACAATATAATTAAATTAAATTTACAAAATACATATTTATATACATATACCAAAATCATAATTTTCCAGACTAAATAATATTCATATTAAATTTCCAGAAATTAATTTCATGATATATATATTTTCCAAGTAATATTAGTTTTTCCAAACTTAACTTAATTATTTATCGAAGTAAATATATTTATATTTTCCTGAAATTTCCAGAATTAAATTGGCAGTAATTTACTCAAAATAAATACATAATTTTTTTCAAAATTTATATTTCAGATTATGTAAAAATAGATATATATATAGATATATATTGTTTTTTTTTAATTAGTTAAACGGACTGGGCCATGAATAGTGTCAGCCCAGACTAAGGTTGCAGCCCAGCCCGGCCCAACACCACACAGCCCAAGCCCAGCAGCAAAAACCCAACAAACACAGCCCAAACACATAACCCAACCCACTAGCCCACGGATGCAACCCACGATCTGTCGGGTCATCACATCCGGGTCGACCCGCCCGTGACCCATCCTAACCGGGTCATCTTCCTCACCTAAACTTGCAGTGGCGGCGACGGCACAGAACGGCAGCGACGGGCGGCGACACGAGCAGGGAACGGCGTCGTGAGCTCGGTGCGAGGAAGCCGTCGTCGTGGCTGCTGGTGCGGCGGTCGTTGCGGCTGATGGGGAAGCTTGGCGCGACGGCGAGACGCGAGGCGAGGCGCGACGGCTGCACCGGCGTCGTGAGGCTGTCAGCAGCGGTGAGCGAGAGTAGAGGCGGCGAGGTGGTTGCAGGTGGGTGGCGGCGGCAGCCCCTCCTCCTCCTGTTCTTTTTTTCCTCTTCCCGGTTCTATTTCTTTTCTTCTCTTCTCTTTTTTTTCTTTTTTTTTCTTTCACTCAAATTCTTTCTCTCTTTTTTTCTTCAGCTTCTTCTTTTTTTTTTCTTTTTTTTTCTCCTCTCCTCCTCTCTTCCTCTCCACCGGTTTTAAACTGGTTTTCTTTTTTTTTTTTATTTTTTTTCCTTTTTACTATTAAGCATGTGAGCAATAATGCAAATCGTTCATATTACGGGTGAGTCCGATCCGGTCCAGAAAATAACCGATACCTCCTTAGCTATTTTCCGGTGTGATTTTCCGAGAAATTCCGAAACCCGAAAAATACCAACTTAGGTTCGAAAAATCCGCGGGAAAATCACGAATGCGGGAAAACTCTCGGTTTCGAAAAATGACCCCCGATTTACCTTGATTTAATTACCCAAGATTAATTCATTCGATAAATCACTGTATAACGACGTTAACAGTCCCGGTAAAAATCTAAATTTTACCCGGGCTGTTACATTCTACCCCCCTTAAAAAGAATTTCGTCCCCAAAATTCCGTCTTATCCGTGGGTCCTACCACGATATGCTTCTGGCACACTCTGCCAGGTGTCCAAACTCAACATGAGATACCGCTTATACCCTTAAGCGACATCTCATCCACTTATAAATACCAAACCTCACAGCTGAGACATTCACTCTCAGCCATGGACTCTCCACTTAGATCAAGGACAACCTCTGACTCCGAGAACAACAGCTACATCGGCGGCACGGCTTTCCCAACAAGCTCCGATGAAGAGCCTCCAAAGAAACGGTTCAAGACCAACATCATCGGTCTGGAGGAGCACATGGTGGTCTCCCCAAAGCGACGGAAGAAGCGTGCCGGCAAGAAAGCTGAGGACAAGAAGGGCAAGGCAGTAGCTGAAAGCAGCACACCGCAGCAGAAGTTGACGCAGCTGAACGTCTCCCTGAGGAAGATCAGCTCGGCGGTGGCACAAATTGAACTGGCGTGCGCGGAGCTGTTCCCTCACCTGAGGAACGTCCAATAACTTGTAAAAGACTTAGAGAAGCAAGTAACTCCTTAGAGTACTTCTTCTCTGTTGTAAAACCTTTTATGATATTAATAAAATAAATTTCCTTTTAAAAATCCAAAATCCCTTATGTTAAGGAATCTCTTGTTAAATGGAAAATAAAACATCTCAAGGTAAAATAAAAATAAAATAAAAATCAACTATAAGAATATATTAAATCAAATATAAGGAATTAAAAGTAGACTTGGTTTAACAAAATCAAACAAAAAGAAATAAAAACAAAACTCGTTTGACAAAATCAAAACATATTGAAATTAAAACAAAAACACGTTTTCATGATCGACGCTCAGGATCGATCGTATCCATTCTCGATCCCGAGAAACGTGACACGTTTAGTTAACGGTGACGTCGGTTAACCTCGTAAAGAAGACATCCGTTAACTGGCAAGACGATGATCAAGGGATCGTCCTGTGTCCCTCGAAAGAAACGATACCCACTTGTTCATAATTTCCGCATAAGCCAAAATGTCTGTCTCGGCTCGTATCTCTCGACGATGTCCGAACAGCTATGAGCTTGTCGCACATGCGCTCTACTCGAGATACGGCCCATCCGTCTAGCCTCAACGGTCACGGATGCTTGTGATAAAAGATGCAAGAAAAATATAGCAAGACCGTGGAAAGAAAGACAAGATAGCCAGAGCGAAATAAAATCATGTGTTGAAAATAGGCTGAAAATCTCTGGCATGGGTCCGAAAAACGCGTAAAGCAATAAATGCAAGCAACGGTAAAATCAAAAGCAAAATCTTTGAAAATCAAAACGGTAATCACGCTCCCCATAAGTGTATAAAAGAGGGAGTGGTGATGTGTAAATTATCAAAAGCATTAAAGCAACAAACCATTCTGAAAAAAAAAACGCAACGCTCCAAAAACAAAATACTCACTCGCCCAAACACGATGCCTGCTCCATCTTCAGTCTTCTTCGTCGAAGGTGCCAATCTCGGCAGGAGAAACCGTCTGGCATACAGCATGGTCAATGAGCGTGCTGAAGAACTACCGAACGAGCTCGGCAGAATGCCACGACTGGTCTTCGTCGACGAACTCTACTCGTCGCGGTTCTTCGTCACTCCAATGGAAGAGGTGTTCTTCCTAGAGGACCATGGAACACTGAGGACTTCCTACTACGGCTCAGCAAACTCCGTGATGTTCTTCATCTCGGATAGGCATCAAGAGTTCAACCTAGAGTCCACTTGCCAGTCTGTGGAGCAAGGCGCTTACTACCAGCTCGCAATGACAGCCTAGAGCATACCCAGAATGACTCGGCTACCTCCAACCTGGCCAAAGGTACGTCTGCTGGTGTGGAACTGCTGAGGAGTTGCAAGGCGTGCACAGGAGTTCTCGCGAACCCTGAGGGACTTGAAGAACCAGTATAAACCGAACATGGTTCTTCTGACGGAGACGCAGTGGCAACCACGAGACGATCACGGTCTGATTCCGCTCCGGTTCCCTCAAGCTAACCGGTTCGAGATTCCTGGCCAACGCGACAGAGGCGGTATGTGGTTCTCTTGGAGCGATAGGGTCACTGTCAACGTCAACAGTGATGCAAACAGTTTCCGTGTCAACGTCGTTGCAAACCGTTAAATATATTTTCTTATTTTTATAAAATATCAAAAATCGTTGTAATATTTCCCTTTTTATAAAATATCAATGTAATGTTTCCCTTTATTAAAAATCAATGTAATATTTCTCTTGTATTTCCAATATTATCAGTATTAATAATATTTGCATTTTCGCTTATTTATGGCATCATTTACCTCATATGTGTATGTTCCGCGACAGCTGGCGTCCCTTGACTGGATCCATAATGCACTTAACTAAATGACATAAAATAATAAACAAAAGGAGCGAACTATGCAAACAAGACAACAACACACATAGACTGCCCGACAAGACCTAACGCCCGCTCCGCTACCAAAATGAGACGCCCCGACCCGTATTTACCGTACACAGTAAACACGTACCGGAACTGTGACGACCCAACCCAACATGACTCAGCATACAGTGTGTACAACGACAACTCGGCCCCAACGGCCCAAAATAACAAACATCAATAATAATAAAATCGACCCAATGGCCCAACAACAATAATAATATGCACAGCGGAAGACTTTAACTCACATAAACACTGTAAGCAACAACAATATGGCCCTACGGCCCAACGACAAAATAAACAGCACAGCGGAAGACTTAACAGTATGCACAGCGGAAGACTTATGACTCACATGTCAACATATGCAAACTATGGATCCAAGCCCTGTCCAAGGG
>JAKUCV010007607.1:0-20071 GCA_028386065.3 Turnera subulata
TCCATCCTTCCTGACAACGCTGTGTGCCCGCCAAACTTAGCCACTGTGGGAACCACTCGGCGAGAGAGCGTGGCACCACCCAGACCGTGCCCCGCCACCGCACGAGTCGCTGCCACAAAGCGTGTGCTACTGGGCAATGGAGCAGCATATGCTCTACCGTTTCCATGCACTTACGACAGTGTGGACAAAGTGCTTCAGTAATCGTCATCATACCCCGAACGAAGAGAGTCGCCTTACTGGGCAGTCCATCATGAAGTGCTCGCCAGAGGAAGGACTCGACTTTTGGAGGTGCCACCGAGAGCCACGGAAGCGGACTGTTAGGGGCATGGGCAGACGTGGGCTGTAGAGCTTGGTAGGCAGACTGAACAGAGAATTCTCCCGTAGAGCCCAATGACCATAGCCAGCCATCAGACGCAGAAGGAGACAGTGAGAGCGCATTCAAGTATGAATGCAGCTGGCGGCAAATCTCTAATTCCCATGAATATAGCCTCCTACGCCATCCACCCCCTTGTTGTGAGCCCAAGTAGTCAGAGTTCCACACCTCGTACAAGGAGGCTAACTGAAAAGATGAGACACGATACAGCCTAGGAAAACTGTCCTTTAAACAACCTATCGACGACCACCGATCGTGCCAAAAACTAAGCTCGCAAAAAGTAGTTATATTTTCTTCTTTTTTTTTTTTGATGAAACATATGTGATTCCACTAATTTCAACCAAATCGTTTACATAGAATATCAAATGCTCAAGCTACTTGCGGGTTACACTGGCAATTTGAATCTAAAAGCTATGTCTCCATCCATGTAGCTACCTTGCTCGATCCCTTTCCAATATTCCACCTGATAGTATCATATTTTCGAGGCTTGCTACATTTAGAGGGAAGTGTGATACCAAAAACTATGTGAAATTATGGGTGGTACTAGTAGGTGGCTCTAGTACTTCTCTTTACTATACTTCCTTTGTTTCTAGCATGAAATTGCGAATAACATCTAAATATCTTTTATTATTTTTTTTAACCATATGCAGCTCTACTTTCGTGATTTCTAACCATGATACATATAACAAAAAAACTACATGACTTTATATGTATAGAAATATCTTTGGTTTTATGTGATATTGTTCAAGCATTATATTTATAATAATATTTTTACATATAAGTTTAATACAAAATATTAAATTCTATCTATAAGTGTATTACTTTAGTTAAAATATTTATGCTAAACTCAAAGAAGCTCCGAAATATTCGTGACCTCCAAGTTTGTGTTCTCTAGGGTTTGCATGTCCACTACACCGCCGCCGACTAGGCTACCGGTGGTAGTCCCGTCTTCGGTTCCTCCTGACCATGACTTGAACTCTAGGAAGGAAAAGTATGATAACAGGTTCTTGGGAGAGTCCATGGAGACCTCGGAAACGGCTGCGGTTCCTCTAGGGCAACTGTCGTATAAGGAAAAGCTTTTTACTCCGGTCGCTTCGAAGGAGAGTTCTGGCCCTCGAATTGATACATCCTTTGAAATAGAGGATGGCGATCTATCTGTAACTCGGAGTGATAAAGGACCAATGATTTCGATTTCAAATCACTTCAGGAAGGAACTCCATCGCTGGTGGGAGAGTACTTTGATTGTGAAGTTATGGGGCAGACGTATTGGGTATACGGTGTTGTGCAACTGATTGAAAACGATTTGGCAGTTAACTTCTCCTGTCAAGGTGATCGACCTGGAGAATAAATATTATTTTGTCAAGTTTGCGAGTCATGCTGATTACCTACATGCTCTTACGGATGGACCATGAATGATTTTTGGTCACTATTTGACAGTAGAGACTTGGCGTCCTTTCTTCAAGCCGTCTGCCCATTCTATTGGTTCGGCAGTGGCCTGGGTTCAAATTCCTGAACTCCACTGCTGGCTTTATCATAATAGTATATTGAAGATGATTGGGAATGAGATTGGTTCTATTGTGAGGATTTGCTTTAGCACACAGAGCGCGGACATGGGCAAGTTTGCCCGTATTGCCTGCAATATTGACTTGACGAAACCCTTGTGCTCTAAAATAGTGGTTGATGAGGAGTGGTACGATGTGGTGTATGAAGGTTTGCCTCACTTGTGTTTCCATTGTGGCCGGGCTACACATACAATCCTGGGATGCACAGTGCGTCAGACTGCGGTCAAGGAAAATAGCCCAGGTGCGCAGGTGGTTACTGAGGATACTGCTCCTATGGAGACAAATAAGCCTGTGGAGGTTTTGGATGTTGAGAAGGCGACTGAGCCAGGCAGTGAGGGGCGGTTTGGGCCGTGGATGCAAGCTCCGAGTCGATCCCGTAGGAATCCAATGCAAGGACAGATGTGTAAGTATCCGGTTCATGCAATTGACAATCAAAAGCACAAAAATACAACATGTATGCGCAGCGGAAATACCGGATACACATGGAGGATCCATGTGAAGGGAACTAAACTGAATGACAATTTTTACATACCTTGTTCGGTTGAGGTCTTTCACCCAACTGTAGTACCGAATCAGCTAGAGCCAGACAAAAGCCTCGCCCCTCCTCGGTATCCACACGAACCGCTATAACTGGAAGATGATCGTCTCACGATCCTCAACCCGAGCCCTCCCGAACTGGTGTGCTAGCAACAGGAAACGGTAGTTGTGTGTGGTGTTTTGACTCTTCTTTCACAAAGAAGATATGTGTGTTTTGCTCTCAATTTTTCAGACCTCTCAAGAACACTTCTCAAGCTTTGAAAACTCTCTCAAGTGAGGAAGATAATGCAATAGTGATCAGATCACTCAACCCCATCAAATGACATAAAGTAGTCGTTTAATGGCCAACATGGTGGTCCATTAAGCAATATGATTATGTCTCCACATAATCATGTTACCCACTAATGCACAAAACACACCAACTCATCACATTACTAGTTTGGCTTAATTATGCTGACAATAATTGAACCAAACCAGCCCAAAACGACCCTGGTCCAACCACGGTCCAACCGCACCTTGGTTCAACCATGGTCCAACCACGGTTCAACCACCTGCTCGAATCAACGACTGTATGTGTGTGACCCTGTAGGCACTTGTACGTTCGGAAATAATCGTAAAATCTCATTTTACAATTATAAGCAAAGAGAGGCATCTAGCAACACATCATTGCCACCCGAACGACAAGATCAATACTGATTCCACGTGCCTCGGAACATGTCATCGTCCCTTCGTCCCATTATCAAGATTAAACACGAGACATGGAATATGTCAATCTCGTATATGTTTAATCTCGGTTTCTTGATCCTCGAGTTAACCGGTAAAACGAATACCAATGATATCATATATCATTATCCGAGCATGGCCATGCATTTACGGTTCAACTCTATCAAGAAACACTCCGATAATATACCCGTTATATGGGTTGGATGAATCCCCTCTGGATCATACAAAACCCACTACACACTCATCATATACCCAACGATTACCCTTATGTCTATCTAGTTACGGATGACCAGGAATAATATCAAAGCATATGACTCACATGTTGGGAACCTTGATGATCACAGGTCTAAGGACAATACATTATAAGAACCGCTATCGACAAAACATATAACGTTCCATGTAGCGTTGTTATGTGGGTCGGTCCAGTCCACAAGTTCTCTAACTTGTACCCGTATGTAGAATTCATATCACATTTGCAATTCTTAACATACGCTAGTCTTAATTTATTATTACAACCCATCCATAATAATAATCCACTAAGGACAATTTAAGAATATGAAATATTCTAGGGTTATAAGTATGTGCAAGCATTTATCTCATAAACGATACTTATTGGAATAACCTTAATGTGTATACATGACTACAAATAATCATCCATGATTGGCTTTTGGGCATATTACACTAACAAGATGGCCACAGGAGGTAATCGACACGATAATGGGACGGGTGAAGGATCGAGGTTTGATGTTTTAGCCTCAATGGAAGAACCAGGTGTTGGTGATGGGGAAGAGGCTTCCAGGGTGCTGCAAGAGAGCCTTATGGAAAAGGCCCAGTTTACCGCGGCTGTAGCTCCTAAGCGAGCACGTAAGAATTCTGGTGCAGGGTTGGCTAAACAAAAGTGGGTGCTCGCAAACAAGTTGAAATGTCAAAGGGTAGTTCAGGTGGTATACAACCCCCTAGTGGGGGGGGGTCGGCAACATTTCAGGATCAAACGAGTCTGATTGGCCGGTCATGTTTCGAAAAGCCATGGAATTAGCTGCATCCGGTGCTTCTGCATCGACTACTCCCTTGTTCCCACCTACCACACAGTCAGTGCAGCAGGACCTAACTAAGATTTCTCAGGGCCTTCCAGTGTCTGGTAATATGCAACACCCGACTGGGCCAATGCAAGTGGCTTTTGCTACGGATGCGCAAAGCCGTAAGGCCAAGGAGCGTCTGGGGGGCATGCCGGTCGTATTTACTGGAGTGTCGAATTCAGCTGGGAGTGTGGGCCCTCCAGCACTGCCTCCTGATGGTGTTTCTCTGCATGACTCAATGCAGGGTGTTGAAAGTAATTCTTCTCAGCCGATGGAGGAGGCTCCTTCGACGGCTGCTGTTGTCTAATGGATTGGTTGATTGTTTGTCTTTCCTTTCTTTTCTATTTAATTAATGAATCAGTTCTCTTTAGTAGTGTGGAATTGTCAGGGTGCAAAGAGTAACGAGTTTCAAAGGGCTGTCCGTGATCTGGTTTCACAACATAACCCTCAGATTATGGTACTTCTCGAAACTTGGATTAGTGGAAAGGAAGCGGATCGTACTGTGCGTAAGCTTCGGATTGATTGGCATGTCCGAAGTAAAGCTGTGGGGTTTTTAGGTGGCATTCAGATTCTGTGGAAGGGTGCACAAGACCTGATCCGAGTGAAGGAAATTTATCATCAATATATCCATACGGTAGTTGCCATGCGAGGGTACTCATCCTGGTCTTTTACAGCTGTATATGGCAGTCCGGTAAACACAACTAGATCGGCATTATGGCAAGGTTTGCAGGAATTCTCTGAGGAGTTGAATGGACCCTGGCTTGTGGCGGGAGATTTCAACTCGTTATTGGATAATTCTGAGAAGGCTGGAGGGGCGCCTGTTGTTGTCTCGGCTGCACATGTTTTTGCCGACTATTTGAATTCATGTAGTTTAATTGATCTTGGATTTATTGGCTCCTGCTTCACTTGGGAGAGGAGAGGCGTTAGAGAGAGGTTGGATCGTGCTGTAGCCAATCCGGATTGGAGATTGTTGTTTGAGGAAGCCCTGGTGACTCACCTTCCCCGCATCAAGTCTGATCATTCTCCTTTATTGATTTATTTGTTCCCCCATAACCGGGGTGTGCGAGAAAATCGGCTATTTCGCTTCCGAGGGGCCTAGATGCTACATCAGCAATTCTTGAATGCCATTGAATCTAATTGGCAGCCAGAGGCCCCGATTAAGGTTGCTATTTCCTCACTCTAATGTCATACAGGATTGGAACAAGAATGTCTTTGGCCATATTCTCCAACGGAAACGAAGGTTGTTGGCCCGGTTATCTGGAGTTGAGAAGGCTCGGGATATGGGTGATTGTAGGTAATTGCGACAGTTGCAATGGCGTGTGAGAAAGGAAAATGATGAGGTGTTGTCCCAGGAGGAAATCATGTGGTTTCAAAAGTCCAGAACTAATTGGATTCATTCCGGGGAAAGATGAGTGGGTCTCTGATCAATAACGAATGCAAGATGTCACCATGGAGTTTTTTTGTCATTTATATACTGATGAAGGACTGCCTGTGACTCTATTTAACAGTCGTGGTTGTTTCCCTATTTTGGATGAGCACTCCCGTGATAAGCTAAATAAGCCCATAAAAGATGATAAAATCCGTTCGGCGGTGTTCTTGATGGGGGCGTGGAAGGCCCCGGGGTTGGATGGTTTTCAAGCAGGATTTTATTAGAAACAGTGGGTGATTATAGGGCCATCATTATGTCGGTATGTTAAAGAGGCGTTCTCCTTGCAACAATTTGATGCAGATTTAAATAAGACTTTATTGGTGCTTCTGCCTAAGGTCCAGCATCCGGAGACCATTAAACAATTTCGGCCGATAAGCTTAAGTCATGTGACGTATAAGGTCATTACTAAGTTAATTGCTAATAGGTTGCGCCCTATTATGGACGCTATTGTGGGGCCGAACCAAGCTAGCTTTATGCCAGGCAGATAGATTACGGATAATATTGTGCTTGTGCAGGAAGCCATCCATTCAATGGGTATCAAGCAGAGAGAAAGAGGATTTATGGCTCTTAAAATTGACCATGAGAAAGCTTATGATAGGATAAGGTGGTCCTTCATTAGGGACACCTTACAGGAGGTCGATCTTCCTCGGCCTTTGATTGATCTTATTATGTTTTGTCTCCAATCATCTTTTATGCAGATTCAGTGGAATGGTACTGTTACGGACTCGTTTAAGCCATCACGAGGAATCAGACAAGGGGATCCTCTGTCTCCGTACATTTTTGTGCTTTGTATGGAACGTCTTGCCCACCTTATTGAAGCTTCGGTTGAATCTGGGGACTGGCGTCCTCTACGATTTGGTGCCTTGGGGCCGCATCTCTCGCATGTGTTTTTTGCGGATGATCTATTACTTTTTGCAGAAGCATGTCCTACACAGGTGACTATTATTTTACAGGTGCTTGAGTCATTCTGTTCAGCTTCTAGATAGAAGGTAAATGCTGAGAAATCGCGGATTTTCTTTTCTAAGGGAGTGTCGGCTGGTACCCAGCAGGAAATCAGTGACGCACTTGGTTTCTCCCTAACTACGGATTTTGGTCGGTATTTGGGAATCAATTTGATAGATGGTCGGATGGGTTGCTCGCACTTTTGATTCATGGAGGAAGCAATGGATAGTAAGTTAGCAGGTTGGAAGGCTAACACATTGTCTTTTGCTGGCTGTTTGACTCTAGCTCAGTCTGTACTACAAGCCCTCCCCACATACGTCATGCAAAATATGCATGTTTCGGTCACCATTACCTCTAGTCTTGATAAAAAGACTCGGGCCTTCTTATGGGGTTCAACGGAAGGACATCACCGAATGTCATTGGTAAAATGGGAGCAAGTATGTACTAGTAAACAATCTGGCGGGTTAGAGTTGCTTCCTATGAAGGTTCATAATGATGCCCTAATTATGAAGCTTTCCTGGTCTCTTATCTCTCGACCCTAGGCTTTGTGGGTTCGAGTTTTAAGGGCAAAGTATGGTGCAGGCGATACTCTTCTCCCTGTTGTATCGCGGAAGTCGCGGATGTCACCTATTTGGAGAGGAATCACGGATGTGTGGGAATTGGTTTTGAAGGGGTAGTATGGTGCTTAGGTGATGGGTTGTCAGTCCGGTTCTGGGAAGATCCCTGGCTTTTTGGGGTACCTCCCCTTAATTCTCTTACTATAGCTCAACCTCCAGCCTCTTGGCTTGAGCTTCCAGTCTCTGCTTTTGTGACTTCTCAAGGGAAATGGAACTGGGAGTTATTTTCTCAATATCTTCCCATGAACGTACTAGATCGCATTGCAAGTATCCTTCCTCCATCTCCTGTGTGTGGTAATGATTCGGTGGTTTGGTCTTATGATTCTTCTGGGATATGCTCTGCCCGCAGTGCATATAAGTTGTTCCTTCCTCCAGAGCCTTCCTCCCCAATTAGAAGCATCTGTGGCAGCTAAAAGTGCCGTACCGAGTTTGCACATTCCTTTGGCAGGTGGCGCATGAGGGTATTATGACTGACAGCCAAAGGGTCAGATGTCATATAGCCACCAATAATCTGTGTCCTAGGTGCGGTCAAGCTGAGGAGACGGTGCTCCATACTTTGCGTGACTGTTATCCGGTTACGCGCACGTGGAAAGCCTTGCTTCCTCGGGTGTCTCATCGGGCTTTCTTTGAGCTTCAGCTGCAAAATTGGCTTCAATGGAATTTGAGAGGGCAGCGACGATGTGTTGGAGGTCAACCGTGGGCTTCGGTTTTTGCAACGGCAGTCTGGTGGGTTTGGAAGTGCCGAAACTCTTTAGTTTTCAATCATGTGGATGAGCTCAGTTCATTTTATAGTCAAATTATTCTGTGGCAGGTCTCGGAATATGCAGCAAGTTTTGCCCAGGTGAAAGATGTCCTCCATCCATCTTCCGCCCATGTGGTGTCTACTATATGTTGGCATTCGCCGGAGATTGGTTGGTGGAAACTTAATGTGGATGGTGCTATGAACCGCTACTCCTCAAGGATTACATGCAGTGGTGTTTTACGGGATACTCATGGGTCTTGGGTCTGGCTCTGCTATCGTGGCTGAACTTTGGGGTTTGATTGATGGACTCAGTATGGCTTGGTCATTGGGGTGTCGTAAACTGCTGGTGGAATCGGATTCCAGGGTTGCTGTTGACATGGTGTTGGGTCGCTCCGATGATAACCCGCATCTTTCTTCATTTCTCTCTACCATTCGACACTGGCTGGGCTTGGAGTGGGATGTGGTCGTCAAACATGTTTACCGGGAAGCTAATCTGGTGGTTGACTCATTGGCTCTTCAGGGGTTTGCACTTGAAGCTGGTCTACATTATTTGGATTCCCCACCACTAGAGTGTTTATCTTTACTTTCTGCAGATGCAGCTCATGTAGAGCGTTTACGCTACATTCCTATTCATTAATCTAGTATAACAGGCCTCGCGCCTCCCGTTTTACCAAAAAAAAAAAATATTTATGCTAAAATATTGGAGGAAACTTATGCAAATTGCTATCCACAGATGTTAAGCCTCCTATTCCTTATAAATTTCTGTTTGTATAAAATACTTGTTCTAGTAACATTAATTATTTAGTTTCTAATTGTATTATTAAAATTAAATAATTTTTTCAAATGAGATACAATTTAGTCAAGTATTATTATGATGTAAAGAATCTTGGTTTTATAATTGTGGTATTGTATTTTGTGTGAATAATTTAGATGATAATTAAAAATAAACAGTGGAGGTTTATTTAACATTAGTATTGATGAATATGTGTGAATCATATTTGTCTCTATACCAATAAAAATGTTTTGGGTTCGTTGGTAGGATGTAATTAGTTTTTGAAAATAATTTTATATTCAAATAGTTAATTAGTTCATTATAAAAATCATAAGAAAGAGGGATGATGTGTTGTGCCTAGTAAGCAAAAATTGATTTAGAAATGAAGATTATCATGGTTCAGAAAGTAAACAGAAATTGATTTAGAAATAAAGATTATCATGATTAAGAAATTTAACAAAAATTGATTTAGAATTGAAGATTATTATGATTAAGAAATGTAACAAAAATTAATTTAGAAATCAAGATTATCATGATTAAGATATTTAATGTGTTATCAACACTAACAAAAAATTTTAATTTTATTTTTCCTATCTATTTTCAAATATGTTAAGTCTTAATAATATTGAATAAATTATGGATATTATGATTATCAATGTTAAAATGCTCGCTCACTTAATTAGATCGATGCCATAACACTATAAGCAGTGTTGGCATGTTCTCGAATTATTGACCCACAACACTATAAGCAGTGTTGGCATGTTCTCGAATTATTGACTAAGTTACCAGCATTGCATTTCACTTTTTAATCAAATTATAGGCAAAACAAATATAATAATCAAGTGAGATAAAAAACAAATATAAAAACCTCAATTAATCAATGCAAGGTAGACTTTTATACAATCTTAATTTTAAGCGTAATCTTGTTTCCCTTAAACAACAGTTATTTGATAATGGTAGGAAATTACAATGAGCAAAAATTTTTTAAATTAGTATTGGAAATGTTAATTTTAATGAAGTGTCAGACAAGCTTAACTAAAATGGAGCACCTCCTAGGACAATGGTGCAAACCTTAATAATAAAATATGCATGAGTTCGAGGAAATGAAAAAAAAAGAGTAATAAATAATAAAAACGAAAGAATGACAATTTGACATTCCAATAGAGGAGGAATTTTGTAAGTGAAAGAGAAACTAGAAACTAAAACCTTCATATATTAAAAAAAAGTTAAAAATGTGTATTTTTATAACTATAGACCGCCATTAATTTTAATAACTAGTTCAACAATAAACAAACCTTTTAATCATCCTACAACTTTTGATAAGCTGTCTATGGGTATGGACCTGAAGAGGAACATCATGGAGGATCTTGAGAGGTTTGTGAGAAGCAAACATTACTATAAGAAGGTAGGCAAGGCATGGAAAGGACGGTACTTATTATATGGTTCACTAGGGAACTGGAAAATCCAGCTTGATTGCTGGCAGGGATAATTATCTCAATTTTGATATCTATGACTTAGAGTTGACTAAGAACAGAACCAATTCCGAGTTAAGATGGTTGTTGGTTTCCACTGGAAATAAGTCCATACTGATGGTGGAAGAAGTTGATTGTTCCATTGAGTTGTAGGCTAGAATTGCCAATGCTAAAGCAATGAATCCTATGTTGAAATAGTGTGGTGTGTTTGTATCCCACATCTTGTAAGAAGAGGAGGCATTTGAACCTGTTAATGATGAGCAGGATGAAGAGGATGGATATCCGGATGAAGAGAATGATAACGAAGAAGATGGATATCAAGAGGAGGAGAGCAGGTTGTTGTTGATGACAAACAAATGTGAGGAAGAAGATTGGAATTCTCCACCAATCTATGACACTTACAGTGATGATGATGATGTCTTTCCTCTAGAAGAGATTGCTATGAGCAGGCAAGATGAGGGTAAAGAGAATGTTACAGCAACAATACCAGAAGAAATTGCTACGAACAAGCAAGATGATAATAAANCGCGTACTGTAGCAGTACTATTCCTTTTATATTTAGGTTTTCTCTAGTATAAATAGGTTATGTTAGCTTTAGTTTTCGGTAGCTTATTATTATCTTATTTTGACTATACGTCTCTAGTGGTTTTAAACCCTAATTATCAATCCTATTGTTCCTAAACAATTCTGATTGCGTATTCCGCTAGATTCTCTGCAATTTTGAGATAAATAAGACCCCTCACATCCCATTGAAATCATCCCAAAATTTGAGTACATTGTATCCTAACAATTGTACTAACTCTTCTCCTATTAAAAGAGCAGTGCTCCGGAGACGTAGGCAAAATTTGCCGAACTCCGTTGTCAATTTTTGAGTGTGTTTTTTCTTTATTATTCCGCCTTTAATTTCCGCATTTGTTTATTTGTTTAGTATTCAACATTGGCCGGCTAAGCCCCCTTATCTTTTTGTTGGCCGGCTAAGTCGCCTTATCTCTTTGTTGGCTGGCAAAGCCGCCTTGTTTTATTTGTTGGCTGGCGAAGCCGCCTTTGTCGGGTGTAAGTTGTGAATTATAACACTTTGTCGGGTGTAAGTTGTGAATTATAACACTGTGTAAGTGAGTCCTGTCTAGGAGGCTGGGTTTTAAGTGAACCACTGTTCCTCCAGTCTTTCCTGGGAATTTATCTTGGAATGATAATTCTGTCTAAGGAGATAGGCTAGGCCATCTTTCCTGAGAATTATCGAATTAGTTCAATTCACTAGTTGTTTCTTGTAGTGGGGAAATCAACCGAGTTTTCCCAACATCCTATTCAAAAAAGTCATCATCATCAAGACAACCAGGTAAGTTCGCTAGTCTCAGGCCAAGCTTTTTACCGTTTGACAATCAATTTTCACTGTGCTAATTGGAAACTGTTGTATTGGATGCTGTAGTAATATGTCAAGCAATGAAAATGGAGTAGATAAGAATTGAGAAATAAAGCTTACAATATCTGAAGAGTATTGATGCATTGTTAATTACTTGGTGTGCTAATCAAATATAGGTAACCTTATCAGCATTCCTTAACTTTATTGACGGTTTGTGGTCAAGTTGTGGGTATGAAAGGATCATAGTTTTCACTACCAATCACAAGGAAAAACTTGACACACACTTATTGAGGGCAGGTCGAATGGATATGCATATCCATTTATCTTATTGCAATCTTGGGTTCAAAATGTTGGCTTCAAACTACCTTGGCATTGAACTACCCTGACACTTCCTTGAGTGGTTTGATCGAGTTCTTAGAGTGCAAGATGAGGGAAATCTAGGAAAGTGCAGTCAAGCAAAAAAGCAATAAAAACGAGAAAACAACAAAACAATGTTGAAGAAGAATGTGCAATGAAGATAGCAAAGAAAGAGTAGGTGCATTCTTCGAAGAGCTGGTTCATTATGGGTCGCCTGGGTATATGCCTACATTCTTAAGGCTTGCAATTTCTAGAGTCTTCCTTTGCCAACTGATTGTTCCTGGAGTATAGGAAAATCCTCAAGATGTGTAGCTTCTTTTCTTCTCTTTTCTTCCATTATGTTGGAAATGGAACTAATACGCACTGCGGGTGCGATAATTGGCACCCCCGAGGCCCTCTTTACTTCCTGGTCACTCGTAGAGAGCTTTTTGGATCAAAAATTCATTTACAGGCCACAGTTTCCCCTTATTTCACATGGGACTTGGAATTGGTCGAATAGTCGCATTCCACTTTTTTCTCAGCTACGTGATGAAGCTGTTGCAGCTGTCTATCCTTCTAATGACCCTGATATTGCCCAATGGACTCTAACCCCCTCCGGCTGCTACTCAGTTAAAAGTGCTTGGGAACACCTTCGTGCAAGAAAAGCTAGAGTGGAGACTGGTTCAAGCTACTTTGGTCTGCTGGACACATCCCAAGACATAGCTTTATTACCTGGCTTGTAATCATGGATCGGTTGGCAACCCGTAGTAGTCTCTTTTCCTGGGGGGTCACTACTACCACCTCATTTCTGTTTTGCTCATCTAGCATGGATGACCGCAATCATTTATTTTTTGGATGCTCATTCTCCTCATCCCTTTGGTGTAGCCTGCTCTTTCTCTGTGGTGTTAACAGGGCCGACTGAATTTGGTTGGGCTAAATGCCACTTGCTAAAGAAGGGTCTGCAAGCTATGATCTTGAGAGTTGCTTGGAACGCCTGTATTTATCATCTGTGGCGGGAGAGGAACCGAAGGCACTTTACTAATTGCAATCCCTCTCTTGAAGGTCTTTTAGCTGACATCTGTGCAGATATGAGTCTTCGATTCTGCGGATTAACCAAGCTGAAATCTCCTCCTGCCTCCTCAAATCTACAGCTTTTATGCCAATTCTGGGGATTTAGTTTTGTATCTTATACTGTTGCCGATATGTGGCTACTATGCTTTGCATGTTGTAAAGTGTAAACTTTGTTAGGGTCCCTCCCTAACTCGTTTCATGAGAATGAATGAAATTTGCTTTGATTCTAAAAAAAAAAAAAGAAAGAGTAGGGCAAGAAAAAAAAAATGATAGCAAAATCTTGACAAGATGCAATCACATTTGCTCTAGATGTGCCAACACTGTGACTGCATCCGAGAACTTGGCTGCATGATAGCGAACAAAGGGAAGTTCCTGCATTTCATGTGTAAAAAAGCTTCATAAAAAAAAAAATCAAACATAAGAGAGCAACTTTTCATATACAGCCATTGTATGAATTGTACCCCTTAGTGATGCAAAAAGAGAAGCAATGCAGCCTGCCATTATGTCCAAACACGCATCACCTCTGCAACTATTCCGATCATCCTTGTAAAGGTCCTCTAAAGCATTCTCGTTGGCAGTCGCATCCTTGGTGGTGGAATTAACCACGCCCCCTACAGGGGTTGAACTAAAGAAAACAAAGGCCCTTGAAAATAAAGAAAAAAAGAAAGACAAAGGAAGAAGGATAAGAAGTCATGCCAACCTCTTTATATAACCAGAGAAACCAAACCATTTACTCCGGTGGAAAAAGCAGACTTTAGACGTACTTCCTGTACAGAGGTGCTTCTGCCCCCAAATCTGATAATAACATTGCAACGCTGCAAATGAACACCAACTACTGTCAAAGAAGGTCAAAAGACCAATATTCAGGTGGTTTTGCAGTAAAGGAAAAGGATATGCTTGAATAATTTTATCAAGTGAAGGATGCTACAGATGAACTATAACAAGCTAGAGCGCTAACTTGTTAGTAAATCTAGCAGGAGATAGTAAATGTTTGGACTGAAAGTCAATTTCATTGAAAGAAAGAGAATCTGCGTCATAATAAGATTGAAGGAACAAATGATCTATTTTATAAAATTTTCAACTTCCTCAACCTTTTTTTTTTATGCTAACGATACCTTTATTAAGAAGTAATATGTACAAAAGTGTAGCTGCTAGAAGCAGCAGTAGCCACCTTACATTCTCACAGGTGTAGCAAATGGGTATTGAAACAGAGAGCAGCAACACAGTATACTGACAAAAAGAGAAAAATCAAGATACAGGGGCAAGAGCACTCAGATTGCGACGAGGGCCTTTCCACAGCATGATAGTGTCAGCATTTGAGATGATGTGAGAAGCACTAAAGGGGAAGCGATGTTGTAAGGCTTTGATCCAAGAGGTGGCGTGTACAATTGCAAGATCAACGATGGGATTCAGATCATATTCAACATTATTGAACACTCCCCTATTCCTCTCCAACCAAATAGACCATAACGTAGCATAGGCAATTGCAGGCCAAGAAGAGCGGCTACAACAAAATGGAGATGCAAATGACCATTGAATGAGAAAGTCATTGACAGTAGCAGGAACTCACCGTTGGATTCCCCACCATCTAGATAACTTACCCCAAATCTTCCAGGTAAATGGGCATAGGATTAGAAGGTGATCTCAGGAGTCAAGGCAACATTTGCATAAAGGACATATAGAATTAGACAAAGTGATGATACCACGGTGGCACAACACATCCTTAGTGGGGATTGCGTTATTCAGTGCCATCCAAAGCCAACATTCAACTTTGAATGACGTTAAAGAAAGCCAAATGAAGGGCTTACTTCGCGAAACACCTGCGTGAGTGTATATGAAATTTCTGGCTGAGGCAACAGAATACTCACCGTTTGGGTTGACACACCAAATCCATGAATCCATACGAGAGGTTTGGAGATGCACGGAAGAAGTCAGTTGTCTCACTGCATCCAAATCAACAAGTTCCCAATCCCGCTAAGGTCTCCACCAAGAGGTGGTCCAAAATGGTAGAGAGGCAGTCTCCATTAAACACTCGGCAACAGATAAATCCTTGGACAGAGCAATGGAATAAAGACGTGGGAGCAGCGCCTTCAAGGCGCCATTCCCGGACCAATTGTCAGCCCAGAAGCGGGCAATCACACCGTTACCAAGCTGAATTTTGGAACAAGACCACAAGGAGACAGCGAACCGGTTGGTATTGTCACCAGATTGGATGATATCACGCCACAATGGTGAAGCCGATGGGATATTGAAGCGTGGATTCCGATTTGAAGAGTGATCGCACACTTATTTTTGTTGAGGTGCTTCCAGGCCTGGCTGCCAGATTTTGTGAAATTCCAAAGCCACTTGTAAAGAAAGCACTGATTTATCACTTGTAAATCAATAATGCCCATGCCTCCGGATGTCTTTGGCCTAGAAATAAATTTGCAAGCAATAAGACCAGCCTTGCGAGAGTCATTGAGCCCATTCCAGAAAAAGTTCCACTGAAGCTGTATCATCTTTTTCGCTACGGACAACGGAAGGCGAAACAAGGACAAGAAATATATAGGCAGCCCAATGAGGACTGATCGGATGAGGGTAACCCGACCACCTAATGATTAATGATAAATGTTTGCCTTTCCAGGTTTTAATTTAGATTGAAATTTGTCCAAAACCGGCTTCCACGCCGCCACTCTACTCATGTTCGCTCCAAGAGGATAGCCAAGATATTTGATGGGGAAGTGCTCTACTCGGCTATGGAGTATATTGGAAAACTCCTGGACTCGATGGGCAGAAATCCCAATCCCGATGACGCTACTTTTAAAGAAGTTAATACTTAAGCCCCGATAAGGCCTCGAATATCCTGAGGCACCGTTTGAGATTTAGCAGCGATTGGGAGTCCGCGGGGGAGAAGAGTAATGTGTCATCGGCGAACTGGAGGATGGATACGTGAACACCGTGAACAGAAACTTTTTTGCACAAATTCAGAGATGTAGCCCGAGACAGACTACGTGGCAAACCTTCTGCGGTCAAAATGAATAAAAATGGGGAAAGGGGATCACCTTGTTTCAGACCCCTTTCCATGATGAACTCTTCGGATGGAGAACCGTGTACCAAGACCACCATTCTAGAGGAAGAAAGACATTCTTCAATCCAACTTCTCCATTTAGCACCAAATACCATGCTCTCCAAAACCTGCAATAAGTTCCAATCTACAGAGTCGAACGCCTTCCGAAAGTTGATCTTCCATACAACGGCCTCACGCTTGTCCTTTCTCAAGGAGTGGACAACTTCATTAGCAACAAATGCGTTGTCCATGATGCTCCTTCCTTTGATGAAAGCCGATTGTTGACTCCCAATCAATGACGATATGACAGGTTGCAGCCTCAAAGCAAGGAGCTTGGAGACAATTTTATAAAGCCCGTGGACGAGCGTGATAGGTCTGAAGTCGTCGAGGGAGTCTGCACCCGACTTTTTGGCAATAAGAGTGATATAACTTGAATTAGCACCCTTGGGTAACCTGGTAGAGGTGAAGAATTGTCAGACCATATCAAACACATCATATTGAATAAGTTTCCAACATTTCTTGTAAAAAGAAAAACCAAACCCGTCGGGTCCTGGAGCTTTGGAGCTGTCACAGCTCCAAACAGCATTCTTCACTTCCTCCATGAAGAATGGTTTTTCAAGTTCAGATGCGATATTAGGATCATGCCTTTGAAAGGTGATAGAGCCGAGAGAAGGTCAACATTGGCTGCTACTGGAGTACAACTTTGCAAAATAATTCATACATTCCTCTTTGATACTCCTCGGGTCCGAGAGCACCATGTCATTTGATCTGATGTGATTAATCCGGTTTTTACAGCCCCTGATACAAGCAGAAATATGAAAAAATTTCGTATTTCAGTCCCCAAGTCTGCACCACTTAATTCTCGCCTTTTGTCGCCAAATAGCCTCCAATTGTTTGGTTTTTGTCTCAAGATCAGATTTGAGGTTGTTGATTTTGGCAAGTTCGGACTGCGACAGATCACGGACCTCAACGGCCTTATCAAACTTGTCTAGTTCCCTCTGAATGGCAGCGAGACTTTCGTTCACGCTACCGAATACCTCCCGGTTCCACTTAGCCAAGCTAGACCTTAACACTCCGAATTTCTTAAGCAAACAGAACCTATAGGGATGGGCACGCACCGCCTTGGCCCACATATCCTTAATGGAATTAGAGATGGCAGGATGATCCCACCAGGCAGCCAAAAATTTGAAAGGTTTCTTTCCCCAGTCAACTGCGTCCTGAGATAACAACAATGGACAGTGGTCTGAACTCGGCTTGCTATCAGAATTGAGAGAGAGACGGGGGGAAGAAGATGGACCATTCGCCTTCAGCAAAGGCTCTATAAATACGGCTTGCCAAACTCGACAAGATTCATATTGGCAAGAAAATTCCTGAAGGCATCAGCCCCTCTAGAATACACTCTTCCACTCTTCCGATCTGAAGCAAGTAGAGTTTCGTTGAAATCTCCCAAAATCAGCCAAGGAGCCTTGAATGATGATTTTAGGGAGCTAAGGTCCTCAAACATTTGGATACGATCGTCAATCTGAGTGCCACCGTATACACCACATATGGTAACTCTGTGACCAGATAGCACAAAAATACCCTCTAATGCGATCCAATTGTCAGAAGATTGAGCCCGATGGAGAGTGCAGAAGTCACAGTCCCAAATCAGCAAGATCCCACCAGATAAACCCCTTGCGTCAACAGAGCAAAAACAAATGTTCCCATGTCCCCACACTTAATGACAAAATGGCAAGTCGACCTTACTAAGCTTGGTTTTGCTAAGGAAGACAAAATTAGCATGGGATTGAGCAACTAGACTGTGCACTTGAGATTGTATGTTAGAGGAATTAATATGCCTAATGTTCCTGGAAATGAAAGAAAACATAATGGGAAAGAGACGCAGTAATAAAACAACACTTATGATGAGGCACTAGACCTAACCTAATCAAATGCCTCCGAATCAATCAAATTTGCCACAAGTTTTACGACGTGAGAGTTGCTTTGGATGGTCAAAGTGAAGTATATAGACTTGCTCAAAATGGCATTTGGGTTTGTCTTAGCGTTAGTTGTCATGGCCACTGTGAAGAATTTGTAATCACTAACAATGACTCTCCACCAATGTAATCAAATTGGTAAAAAAAAAAAACCAACCAAATATAAGGAAGAGAATGAAAGAAAGGAACTACCTGTGAGAAAGATTGAATTTTCCCATTTTGTAAGGGGTGATGAGCGGAACAATGGCCTTTTGAGCAGCAGACATTGTGTTGTCTTTGAATGTTGGTTCTTTGTTCTCTGGTTTTCAAGATTCTGTTTTGTGGGTAAAACTAAGATAGGAAGAACTTGTCTTGAAAGCGGAATGGCGACGGAAGAATGGAAGAAGCAAGTGCTTGGTTCGCATATTTACAGCCCACAAGGGTAGCACCACAAAAACAAAGCAAAGGTGGGGTCTTTCCACGAAAAAGTACATCATGAAGATTTTTGGGTGTGTGATTATGTTTGTAACTACGTATGTGTAATGCTGCGGGTTCAGGAGGTTTGTTGTCCACAGTCAAACTAGAGAAAATACAGTAAAAAGGTAATATAAAACATTAACTTCTGCTTACTTTGGATTCTTTTACCCTCTATTATTTTTGGATGGTGATATGTTCCTTTGGTGAGATGTGAAATGTTATTTTTCCTGCATCCATTCGTCAATTTGCAGGAGTCAACATATCTTACTATGAATTGTCTTTGGTTGAGTTTCTCAACAGTATCGAATTTATTTTTTCAGTTCATTACTGTATCAAATTCAAATTCTTAGTTATTGAGATTAATCTGCAAAAGATTGATATTACCTTTTTTTCCTTATAAGGGGAAGAAATACTTTAGTTTTCAATAAGAAACACCAGAGTACTCTGGTTGGGGTTTTTTTTTCTTTTTTTTTTTCTCTTTTTGTTTTTAAAAAAATTCTAGATGGAACTGCCGCCAAGACATTCTTTTGGGCAAAGCCCTTATCAAATTTTTTTCATTTAACCTTTTTGTTTTATTTTTTTTTCAATTTTGTTAGTTTGGTCACATTTTTTGTGGATTTAATCCTTTTTTTGGATTTTTTTCTTTTTTAGGAGTCCTTTTCACCTTTTTCGATAATTGATAAGAGTATGAAGCGAAAAAACTATGGAAGAAGATTGGATTTAAATAACTACTAGCTCACTACCCGTGGATTCCACGGGCCTAGTTAGTATTAGTATAATAATATGTAGTTTAAAGTATTTTTTTGACACACATAGTATTTTTTAAGCAATTAAATAGTTCATAAATTTTTTCCCGATTTAGTATACTTTTTTCCTTTGTTTCCACCTCTATTTTTTTACACAATTTTTCATTCTTTTTACTAATATGTTCCACCTCTATTTCTTGTTGCATCTTTCAACAATTGTATTTCGGTCAACAAAATCAAACAAATGAATAGGGATATTTTTTATACCTCCTACTACTTGTTCAATTTTGGTAGAACCATAAAACAAAATTTTAAATTGGTGCTTCACTGGTCGGTTTTGACTGGTTTCTTTAACCATCTTGAAATTAGAGATTTTATAGACCAAGCTTTCTTGCAATTTGGCACGAAAATGTTGTGCAAAAGTTTTCTTTATTATAGCATGCATCATTGAACCCTATTTCAAAATAACACAAAAAATTTTAAAAAAGTTAGGAAAAATTTTAAAAATAAAATAATGCCAAAAAAATAAAAACTGGAAAAATAATACCAAAGGAAAAATAAGTAAGCAAAAAAATAATATAATGCCAAAAAAATACAATGAGGTAAAAATAAAAACATAAAGTAAAATAAATCTAGAAATTAAGAAAAACAAATACAATGCGAAAAAATAAAAACAAAAAATAATATAAAACTGGAAAATAAAGAAAAACAAATCAATGCGGAAACAAAAAGAATATATAAATCTGGTAATTTATTAAGACAAATACAATGTGTAAAAAATAAAAACAGAAAATAATATAAATCTGGAAAATTAAGAAAAACAAATACAATGCAA
>JAKUCV010007608.1:10217-79852 GCA_028386065.3 Turnera subulata
TTAGGTGTGTCTGAGTGCACCCTCAGGTAGCTAGCGGCCACTCGAGATTTATCAGTGGTTTTTGGCCTCAGAATCTACCCCTTCTGAGGTTCGACATTTGGGTTTCACACCCTGATCTGATCAGATGCGCTACCGAGACTTGACTCACAGTAGAGGGCCCATAATGATAATAATAATTATAACAATTAAAATATCGCATTGAATCTAGATAATAAGGACAATAATGCAACAAGATGTTTATGTGCTGGTGTGTGATTCTGATTTGCTTGTATGCTGTACTTGTGCTCGTGAACTACTCACCCTACGAGCATGACTTCACTTTCATGTATACTTAGACTTTTAATGTTCACTGAGTAGGCGACTCACATAATCGCCACCGTTGTTTTTCAGACTTTAGTTAGCGTGCTGTCTCACTTATACTATCGACTCGGGGTTCAGACGCAGACACTTCAGCAGGTAGTTGTGCATCATCTCTTGGTTGGATCCATAGGGCCATATGCATGTTATTTTCTACCTTGATTTTTATTATTACTTTCACCTTCCGCTGCATGAGTAATAATTCAAGATGTCATAAATGTTTCACATTTATATCGGCGTTTTGCCGGAGTTTAATTTTGTGATATTAGTTCGGCGTGATGCCGTGGTGGCTTACGACTTGATAAGCCGGTTGATCTCATTTATTTCTTTTATGACATCTCGTTGTTAATAAATTTTTATGGACAATGTTTGTATGCTGAGGCATCGGTATTCGTACCCCGGGTTTCGAGAGTATTTTGATTGTTCTTTTTCATTTAAATATTTTATTTTATTAAATTGGGGTACGGGCCTCCACAACGATGAAAGAGCATCAAGGAGGGATCAGCTCGTGAGATGACAAAACCTTGACAGACGAGGTAGTCACTAAGGCGCCTATACCAGGCCCTCGGAGCTTGCTTTAGCCCATACAAGGATTTGTTGAGCTTGCACACGTGAGTAGGATGATCAGGTGAAACAAATCCTTGAGGCTGGCTCATATATACTGTTTTATCCAGATGGCCATGCAAAAAAGCATTGCGGACATCCAATTGATGTATGGTCCACTTATGAGTCAGAGCATGGCTCAACACAACCCGAATCGTTGTAGGTTTAATGACTGGGCTAAAAACCTCTTGATAATCAATCCCCTCTCTTTGATGAAACCCTTTGGCAATAAGGCAAGCTTTGAAGCGCTCTATGTCACCCGAAGCAGTTTTCTTCACTCGGTATACCCATTTGTTTCCTACTATATTCATGGATTCATGGTAAGGAACTAGTGTCCAAGTGTTGTTCCTGAGGAGAGCATTTATTTCATCCCGCATTGCGTCACACCATACTGAATATTTGGACGCTTCAGTGAAGGAAGTTGGTTCTGCTTGTGGCAGGTTATGTGTCTGTGCAATATAGTTAGAAGGAGAGTAACGTTCAGGTGGTTTGGTGGTTGTACGTGACGTCATGCGACGTGGAGGTGAGGGAGTTGGGGTGGACTCAGACGATGATGTTGGGGATGATGTAGATGAACTAGGATAGAGATTGAGACTAGGTGAAGATGGAGTATTGTCACGACGGGAAACAACTCTAGAGTCGGTAGTAGAGCCAGGACTTGAGATGGGACTGACAGTGGGTGTTAAAGTGACATTAGGAAGTGGTGACGAAGACAAAGACGTATGTGGACTTTGCTGGTGGGAATAAATAGAAGTAGAGTTAGTACCTGATGCTTGTTGCGTGGCTGGGAAGAAGACAGAAAGTTGCACCGAAACCCAATTATCCTTGATGTGTGTATCCTGAGAGGAGTGAAATGCAGGTTGTTGTTTTTGAAAAGGAAATAGATGCTCGAAAAACCGTACATGACGTGCAATGTACACTTTCCGAGTGGAAAGATCTTGACATCGGTAACCATGATGGTTTGGGCTGTAGCCTAGAAAAATGCATGCCCGAGACTGGTAATCAAACTTGTGTTTATTAAACGGACGTAGGTGAGGATAACATAAACATCCGAAAACCCTCAAAAAAGTATAATCAGGTGTGTGATTATAGAGAAGTTCATATGGTGTTTTCCCCCCTAAAACTTTGGTTGGCATTCTGTTAATGAGGAAAACAACTGTTTCAAAAACATAGTTCCAATATGTGAAAGGAACATATGCTATGGCCATAAGAGTGAGCTCAGTTTCTACAATGTGACGGTGTCGCCTCTCAATTGAGCCCTGCTGCTCATGAGTATGAGGGCACATCAGCCTATGAGCTGTACCGGTTTGTTGGAAAAATGTGTGAAGAGAACGAAACTCTCCTCCCCAGTCCGTTTGCATGCTTTTAATTGTTGTGCTAAATGTTTGTTCTACGTGCTTTTGAAACAGCTTGAACACATCAAAAACATCGGATTTACGTTTCAAAGGGTAGTACCAAAGAAACTTAGTGTGATCATCCAAGAAAACAACATAATATTTGAAACCATCAATGCTTAAATATGGGAAAGGTCCCCAGACATCACTAAAAATTAAATCCAATGGTTTATTCGAACGATGAAAACTAGAATTCAAATGCAATCTGGTGGATTTGCCCATAGGACATGCAAGACAGGTGGTAGACACAGTATTAGCTTTAACAGGAAACTGAAAAGAATGTAAAATTTGATGTTGAATGCGGGAATGGGGATGACCAAGACGTTGGTGCCAAATTCCTTCTCCAACCCGAACCGCAGACAAGACAGCAGGAGAGAAACTCGGCTGGTGGGAGGAGAAGACATAGAGGCCACGATCACTCTTGCCTGTGAGGATGGTGTTCCTGGTGGTCTGATCCTTAACCAAAAAATGATTAGGGTGGAATTCAAAAAATACATTATTATCTTTGGTGAACTGTTGAACTGACAAAAGAGATTTATTAATGGCAGGAACATGAAGAGCATGTTTAATAGAAAGAGTGCGACTATTTGTAGGCAAAGAGGAATTACCGATACCAGATATAGGAAGTTCTTGGCCACTTCCAACTTGGACAGGAATCATGTCCAGGATACTCAGTATAGTGTTACAAATGCTGCTGATCAGGTGTCACATGGTGACTAGCCCCTGTATCCGGAATCCATGGATAAGAAGAATAACTCTGGGAAACAGTGTTTGCCGAGGGTGAGAAATCATTCATGCGCTGATAACAGGTTTGAATTGTATGGCCAACTTTGCCACAGTATTGACACCACGGCCGATTTCCATCTGTAGCGCCTCCACGATTTGATTTGGTGTCAAAATAAGGGCGACCTCGCCTGCCACGACCGCGCCCTCTTCCACCCCGGCCACCACGCTGTGGTTGTGGGAATTGCTGGCATTGTGCTGCATTCGCAGTGGGTGGTACTGAAACACTATTAACTGTGGATGTCTTAGTGGATGCAGATGCCTCTAGAGACAGAGTTTTGACAGGATCATTATGAAGAAATTCAAAACTCATTAAGGCGCCCTGTAACTCAGAAAAGGACATGGGCTCAGGTCGAGCAGTGATTGTTGTGGCGAATGTTTTGAGTTCCGGTTGCAAACCACGAATAAGACTGATCTGAAAATCAGTTGGAGGTATCGCCTGGCCACTGGCTGCGAGTTCATCAGAGAGTCTCTTGACTCGATTGAGATACTGCATTACTGGTTCCTTTGGAGATTGAGTAATCTGTTGCAAGGCTGTGTGGATAGCCATCCGTCGTGCCTGATTTGGAGAGGCAAGAGACATTTCAAGAGCATCCCAGGCTTCCTTGGATGTCTTTTTGCCAACAACAGTAGGAAAAACTTCAACGGAAAGGGAAGAGTTAATACTACTCAAAATAGCCTAATCCTGCTGCACCCATTGAGAGTGTGCAGGATTGGCTCGTAACTCACCCGTGGGGGAGATAATCATGGCTAGTGGACACGGAAAACCGCCAGTGACATAAGCAAAGACACCCTGACCCGCCAAAAATGGCTCCATCTGAGCCCTCCAAAAAACATAGTTGGTGTGGGTTAATTGAATCGACACAGCATGATGAGAGTTGCTGAGCGATTGGATGGGGAAAAGAGCAGCCGAAGCACCAGAACCGGTGGTGAGTGTAGGTCCGGTATTAGTAGGTCCAGTGTTTGTAGAGGAAGAAGTGGGTGGGATGATTGGGGGGTCAGTTGACATGGTGAGCAAAGGAAGAAAAGAAAACTAGCAAAAGATCGAATAAATGCTGTTAAGCAAGAAGTGGCTCCGCTACCATAAAGAGGTTTCACACAAACGGTATTTAGGGTTTGATAACTGGCACACCTTAACTGTGTGACACAGTGGAGATATATATATATTGAATGATCAGGTACAAGATACAATCTCAGTGATACACAAAGAGTATAGATGTCGTGATACACAAGTATAGGTTAATAAGAGCATGTGCACAACTAGGACTCTAAGTCTTGTGCTTGTGTGTATCTGAACTACTTGCTAACACCCAATATCATTCAGGTCACTAGACTGGCCAGTGGAGTCCTTTTTCTGTCGCCAGATTAATGCTTGCACTTCATCAGTTCGAAACCTCTGGGTGAAAGTTGATTCCTCTAGTGGAGTTGTTGCACCATGAACAAACGGAAGAAGAGTACCGGTGTATGCAATCATTGCACCATTGTCAATGCAATATTAGTCATCAGTTGCATACAGTACTGTGCCACCGCACTCAGAGCACGCACATTGTTCTCATCATCTCCTGCAACCGCTCATTGCAACCCTCACCACCAACAATAAGAACATCTTTCTTGTCACAATGTGCCATTGCTCATTCTGTAATCTCCAGAAGCATAGCAAACACTGTTTCCTGTGGAATGTTAACATATTATAAGCAGCAAGCATATAAGAACTAGTTACGCCTAGCTATTAACCAAGCAGGAAACATGGGTGCATTTTGTCAACTTAGAGGACTGAGCAATGAGCATGAACAACCACTATTATCATAATCAAAACACATTTGCATTTCTACTCGCCAATATATCCAATAGTACGCCTGATAAACCAAGCAGGAAACAAGATATTCACATCTCCACTAAAAGCCTTCACTTGGAAGTACGATGGAGAGGCCTCAAAGGAAAGAAGTAAAAGCAGGTATATCTATAAGGAATGAAATCCGTCATGATCACTGAATCCCATCCACTTTGAAAGCCCTTATCAGCACCTTCCATAAAGCATAGTTGAGTTCCCCCAACCAATTCCCGATTCTAAAGTTGCAGACACGGACCAAGGGGCAGACAAACATGAACTTCACAGCAACCCACATCGTCCAGGAACTGGAGAGCTTTCGAATTTATTAAACCAAATCCATTTATAATTCACCTTTGGGCTCAGTGACGTGGGCCTGTGACTCGAGTGGGGATATTAAAATGTTGGGAATGTAGTTTTGGGTAATGTGGGGTCTTCAATGCCATCGTGCTCGGGCTACGAAAAAGCCGCGGGCACAAGGTTGGCTCGACAGAGCAGCCGCCCCCGGGCGCTTGATGCCCGGTGCAATACATTCACAGCGAGACGTCCGGTGAAGGTTCAGCCCGCGGTGGTCTGGTCCTTCACGCGGCTTGTAGTTCCTATTGCCTAAAACCCACCATCATTTTTCTAATTCTTTTCCATTGTCAAGTCTCTTTAATCAATTCATCTCGTAATATTCATGGCGACTGACTAAATTGCTTTTTAATGGGCCTGAACGGATATATAGATAGATATAAGCCCTGACTTCTATGCAAGGCCCAATGGATCCCAAAATTAATTCCCCTTTAAATTTATGTGGCATAAAAAAAAAAAAAAATCCTTCTATTCAGTTCTTATACAGCTCCTACCAGTAGCACGTATATATATATATAAAAAAATGCATGTATGAAAAGGCTTATAAGAAAATAAGAAATCACAAGGATCTAGAATACACCCTGGAATCAAATTATGCCTTTTTTGTTTTTTCCAAAAGTCAAATTATGCATAGACACGTAGAAAAGATAACGTGTCTGTTTGAGTTTGAAATACGGCTAAGTAATTACTATCACACAAATTATATCATTTTAATCTCAGCGTGTACTCATACATAAGAATGTGGTCAACAATATCCATAAAAGAAATGTAAAAAAGAGGCTAACTGCCATCTTAATCTTCTTACTCGTTTTATATTTTTGTGCAACTCATATGGCATCTTGACTTCTTAACTGACTTTTGATGGCTGGGGATTGATTTTTGTTGTATGACTGATTACGATAAATATGTTTTTTTTAACACAATCCTCCAGACTTCACTCTCTCTGACAGACCCACGAACCACGCACGTAGTTTTAGATTAATATGGTATGCAAGTGTGAATTTGATGCTAGTTAAATTTCAGTCTATTCCATATCCAGTTTTTCCTGGAGAAATCATAGGATGTTCAGCTGGCTTCTTAATGTAGCAAAGATAAAAAAGGGAATGCATACTGCAGTGAAATCAGGTTTAATTGGCAATTTTTCAGGATGAGAGTATCTGCATCTACGTATTGAAGAAACAAAAAAAGTCGGGGTAAGTTGCATACAAAAAAAAATGGGGCTAAGATGGTGGCCAAACATTCTCCAATCACAGCCATTTACGTTCTTTTGAACTGTGAAAATTTGAAGACATTGGAACATTAACTGTACATAAAACTAAAACACCATAAATTTTATTTAATTCTCAACGTCCTTAAATGGTCTACAACTATAGATAATCGACTACATCACAATTGCATCAATCACCAGTGTTTTTTTTTTTTTGCATCAATCACCATACTAGTGTGGTTATTTCTAATCTTCGAATTCACTAAACATGAATCTAGACAAATAATCAACTTGGTCGAGGAGAAATGCGCCGGCGAATTCTCAAATACCCGAACTTTCCAGCGCCAGGTGATGACCCCTCAAAAATGAATGGCAAATAGCCAGTTCCATCTTTGTACCTCTCCTGAATCTGGGTGTTCAAATGAATGGGGTATTATTAGAAGACTACAAAGAAAAAAGATAATATCGCTAATAAGAAATGAAAACTACAAACTCAACCCCTCCCCTCCAAAAAAAATAAAGATGACGATCTAACAAAAGTACTGCTTCGTACAAAATTCACAAGTGATGAGACCCAAAAAAGAAAACATAACAAAAGATTACCTCAAAGATTTGCTGGCTGCTCTTAGTGCAATTTGTGCCAATTACACAAACTGTTCCACCAGAACCCCCACCGGTGATTTTTGCTCCATATAGTGTCCCATCTTCACTAGCCGACTTAGAGTGCTGCATTTCTTGTACCAACCGCACAAGCCTATCCGTCCCATCAGAGCCAAGCCCACAAGCACTGTAGCTGTAGTGACACTGAAACAAAAGCTTGTGCATCAGCAATTACACCTTCTTTACAATTCTAAATTCAAACAAACCCATTATATACCGGTTCTAAAGAAAGTTAATTGTAGCATGCAGGAAAGTTGAAATATATCAGAGTATATCTGCACCAAGGACTACAGCTATAACCAGAGAAAAAAAAAATCCAAAAAATTCATGGATGTTAATCTATGACTGGCTGGCATAAGAATTCCATGCCTCCCCTGATTCTCATGGTAGCAAGCACATGTGCACTCAAGCTGGAAGCATAGTCAGTGAAGAACAAAATAATCCACCAAATTTTAGTTTACAGTATTGATGATAATGATAGAGAAGAGAGAGCTTCTCCAGCATCATCCACCAAACACAAATGGTTTTATGCATCAGCCATGGCTAAATTTGAACCGATTATCTTCAGGTCTCAAAGGTGTTAAAAACAACTCAACGTAACTTTCATATATACCTGATACAATAGTTCTCCTAGAGCTGTTAGCTGCTCATCTGAATATGCGGATGTTAGCAATGCCTTGAAGGCCTACACCAAATTAAATGAAAGATATCAATTAAGAAGACTTTATAGGAAGACATATGGGGTAAAAATGAATGCATGGACCATCATCGTCCTCAAGATCTTATTACCTTCACTCGAAAATTCTCATATATAGGATGTTTAGCTGACGCTGTCACCGCATAGAGACGCTTCTGATCGATTACTGTGACAGGATCATTGTGATCAGCATACTTCTCCAAAAACTCCTCGCCAAGTATGGATTTGGGAAGCATCTTAGAATAAAGAGCTTCATATCTGTTGTACGAGAGTAATATAAAAATGATTTCAGGATAAATAATAATACAGAAAAGACAAGTTCACAATATACACTAAAAGAACTAAAAGTTTAACATGTAAAAGTTAGCATTTTAGAAGTGAGCGTGAGACAAGTTCACCTGGGTAAGATAAAATAAAGGATAAGGTTTGTCCAACAATAGTGAACAGACATGCAAAATACTTGTTTAATCTGTCTCTACTGCGAAATTGAAATAGCTATGTCTTAAGTGTTTATATTGTTTTAGTGAAGACGGGAGAAGGAATTTTTGGGAAGCTACTAGAAGCAAAGATTGAAAAGAGAAAAAAAAGAGAGGAAAAGATAAAGGCGACTATGCTTAACCCTCAATTTTTTAATAATAGCCTAAACTAACCTCCATAGTTGGAAATTTCCATAAATATTCCTTCTTTCATTATAGTTTTTTCTCTTTAAATTCCTACGATTGGGTCGACCTTCATCTATAATTTTATCTTACTGAAAATAACTATATTATTATACAACTACAATGGATAAAACTAAGTGAACAGTATTATATGGTGATGCCATCAACGAGTTATCTCATTAGTTATACTTTTTGTACAAAATTTCTTTGCAGCATTACTTGTGTTATTGTAAAATTGGATCCTGCACAGGTTACCATATAGTTTAAAATAAATACTCACAAAGAATCGTACCTATGTGGTGGCAAGTTGCACAAGTAATCTAATGAAGCTTCTGCTTTCAATAGGTTAACACTATCATCCTCCAACTCATCGTAAGCAAATCCATCACCACCAGGTGCAGATCTAGACAAAACAGCAGATGCTAGGGACTTTATCATCTTTCGACCCATGAAAGCACCTATTCTTACAGATCCATAGTCTGCACCACCAACACTACCAAACAAAGAAACGATCACTGAGTTTGAGGATGGAAAAACAAGACAGTAGGATGCATAAAATGGTGAATGCTATAAATATAGAGAGCAAATGGAGCAGAAACCTGTGCCGAATTCCTGAATCCGGCATAAGCAAACACCATATAGGGGTGGTGGTTTTATATCACTGGAGAACTTATTGTACTTTGCAAGGAATTTTCCGGTACGTTTCGAGATGTATTTGCTTATTTATTCATTCTTTGCCTAAGATATGTGCACTATTCTTTTTAATTTCTTAAAATGTCTTCTTTTGGTCTCATGTTTAGTTTTAACTTTTGAATGCAGAAATCCTTCCAGGATCTTCTTCAGAAGCGAGAAGGTGATCGATCGGTGTGGGAATATCCGTTTGCTGTAGCTGGTGTGAACATTACATTCATGCTCATTCAGATGCTTGACCTTGAAGCAGGTTAGTCTGAAAGCAACCATGTCCATAGATTTATATTTTTGAAGTGGTATCTGCTGCTTAAGTAAGCCTTGTATTCCAATGTTGCAGTCAAACCACGGACTCTGGTCGGAGCAACTTTCTTGAAGTTTTTGACAGGTAATGTTGAGCTTCTGCTCTCATATGATCTCTCTGGTAGGAACTTTTGGATGTAAGTTACAGGCATAGTTTGCATAGAAGCTTCCTGTTTGATAGATTTGCTTTGGTCTTGAATTTTATATTCCATCAATTTTCATAAATCTGAATCATTTGATAATACATTAAACTTGAGTGTATTTCGTTTTGCCTTGACAGAGAATGAATCTGCGTTTGATCTTCTCTATTGCATCACCTTCAAGCTAATGGATCACCAGTGGCTTACCATGCGTGCGTCATACATGGACTTCAACGTATGTTATTTTTCACCATAGCTTTTTCTTAAAGAAATAGACCAAGGCTTCCCCTTTTCACGAATTACCCTTATGTTTCTGCATACTTGTATTAAGCACTAAAATGTGAGCAATCTTGCTTCACATAAATTGCTAGGATTGCCCTCTGTAATGGCTGTCTGAGAGGCAGATGGAATTTTGTTTCAACATATTAAAATGGCTGTGTTTCCCTATTTAAATTTCTTTTGAATGTTTTTGGCAGACGGTTATGAAAGCCACACGCCGTCAACTGGAAAGGGAGCTTCTGTTTGAAGATGTGACACGGCTAGAAGACTTGCCGTCTTACAGCCTCCTTACACGATAGGATAACGGTAGGTGAGCTAACTTTCCCGTAACAGCAATGAGCCAGCATTGGCACGTTCTCATCCTCCTGGTCATTGCCAATTTCCTCCATTCCCTTTAACTGGATGTTGATTTGTATATGACGTGGTCCTTTTCACAGTAGTTTCATTTTGAACCCATGTCAGCGATTTCTCACTTAATCGCCAAAAGGGTTGCCCAGTTTTCAAGTTTCTTTTACCCAAGGTTATTGAGTATCTAAATTTCCTTGTAACGGAAAAATTGAATGAGGAGATATCTTCGGTCTTGAAGAGGACGAGATCACCGATTCAAGTGTGATGTTTGGGTTTCAAATACAGTTCATTTGTTACATAGTATGGCAAGATTAGTGATTCGCATAATGCAGCGTATTACTGCAGGCTGATTGGAATGTTTATTAATTGTAAAAGACCTTGAAGCCTTTCATAGTGAAACGACCTTAGCTGGATATTTTGAAATCCATCTTTTTTATACGTTCGCTGCATGCCAATTTCTATTTTTCTATTTTTCTATTTATATTAAACCGTTAGTCGGTTTTTGGTATATAAATCATTAGGTTCAGTTCCTACTGCCTAGGTCTGGTGGCTGTGGGATAGTTGGTAGGGATTCAGGGATTGTGCATGTTAGAGCGCTTACATGGACTCAAACGCATTTCTCTTCATCAATTTCTGGAGGATCTGTGTCACTTTTTTCCACCAGAGTTTCCTTATGTATCCAGTGATTCTACATCCTAATCGTAAATCTCGTTGAATTTACTATTAGATGTAGAATTAGTTGTTATAGATCGTATCAAATTTCTCGTTGAATAACGATGCTCTTCCAGCTGTTCTCTGATGGGGGTATCATTTTATACGGGTGAAGTCAGTATGTCTAGCAATCTTGGATTGGTATGAACCGATGTTTCAACATATCGATCCTGCCCGATGAAGAAGCTCGTGATGTGCCGGTTGGGCATTGGGGGAGTAGACAGTACTAGTCAGATAGCAATAGGGTGGGGCGCGACACTAGGAAACGAGGAGAGTGAAATATACGGGATTAGGTTCGTGTTTTCCCGAGTCAAATCCAAGTTGGACATTAGAAGTTCCCTTAACAACAAAATGAAGCGACTATACCTCCACGAGACAATCCCTTGAATGGTTAGCCACTCGACGCAACTTGAGAAATAGATTTTTCCACTATACCTCCATATCTTTGAGGCTAGGGATTTGACATGATGCAGCAGTCATCGATGCATAGGGCATAACTATAAAGCAAGAATTAAAAACATCTAGGGGGAAACCAAAAAAAAAGTAGAGCTCTGGAAAACGCGATCTTTAAAAGACTTCGATATAAATTAACTTAGAAGTTCCTCAACAGGAGTCATATAACCAGCTTAAAACTAGCTAGAGTACACCCAACAACTTCACTAGCGCACACACCAAACATTAGAAACTTGATAGACTCGGATGAACCGCAGCAAACGAAGAGAAGATCCCAAACAAGTTTACTCGTAGATCCATGGGTGAAGGCTGCTTTGCCAGTTGGCAGGGCCTTCAGGGAACCAGAGTGCAATCTCCTTCCTTCCGTTCTCAACAGAGTCACTTCCATGAATGACATTCCTGTAAAGCAAAAATATTTGTGCGTATTAGATTGCCAGTCACAACAATAATTTCTTTTCAAACATTTATTTAAGTATACTTCAGAGAAAGAACCAGATCAAATAGAACACAGTATTCAGCATAGTTAACCATTCACAACTATATTCACATACAACTACCATCGGTGACAGAAAGCAACTTACCTTCCAATATCAATAGCAAAATCGCCACGGATAGTTCCAGGAGCAGATTCAGCAGGGTTTGTGGCTCCAATAATCTTACGGCCAGTAGCAACAACATTCTTACCCTCCCAAATCATGGCAACAACGGGGCCAGAGATAATGTATTCAACAAGGCCATTGAAGAAAGGCCTAGCAGACAGGTCAGCATAGTGCTTCTCAGCAAAAGAACGCTCCACGGTGAGAAATTTCAAACCTAAAAACCAAAACATAAGAGCATATAAGAAAACATTTTACAAATCCAAAACAAAACAATGTATTTATCTGCTTAATCATAGCTAAGCAAATTCCAATAGTAAAAAACACAAGTCTTGCATTTACTGATAGCCAAACGGAAGTCAAATTGCATTCTCATATAGGTCACATCAGTCAGCCAAAATTTTGTAAAATTGGATACAATAAACACCCACGAACATCCGAAAGAAAAGAGCTACAAAAAGTCAAAAAACCCATAGGTGATAGACAGTATTTGTTACCTTTAAGGGTGAATCCCTTCTTCTCAAACCTGCTGATGATTTCACCAACCTGAAAGCACAAATAAAATTAACCCCAAGTTTAGGATTCCAAACTTCAAATAATCTACCAGCTAACATATGAGTTCTAATCCAACAGAAGGCAAACACAGCTTTAACTAGCCTGGGTTATTTTAACAATCAGCTAATCCAAGTTGACAGATCTAATATAATTGTGTTTTCTACGCAACTAGAGACTAGATGTCTATCACTTCACATGAGAGAACAATATTGAAAAATCAATCAAACAAGACCCAAAAAGAAGAAAAGGCAACAGTGAGGAAACAGCAAAGCTAACTAAGATTAGAGAGAGGTTAAAAGAGAAAAACATACCAGCCCTCTCTGGACCCCATCGGGCTTAATCATGATAAAGGACTGCTCCATCTCTCTCTCTCTAAGTAGGCCGATTGATGTTTGGGTTGCAGCTTTCGAGTGTGAGGGTTGTAGGAAATGAGTGACGGAGGAAGTCGGGCTATGAGGGTTTTTATATGGTTTACGTAACCCTAGGATTGATATTTCGGTAAACGACGGAGTCGACGACCTGAAGACTGAAGTCCACCAACATAGTACCGGGTCGTCAAAGAAGAATGATATGCAAGCGCACGTACATTTCCATGAATACTCAACAAAAGAGATACCATATTAAGTTATGATATGACGGCTTGACCTTCACGTATTTAATACATAACACTATAACAACAAAAGACCCAACTATTTGACAACGTCATGAATTCATGATCCCGCTACTGTGAAGCATATGTCTCCTCGTCCCATCTTAAGAAATATGTATCTTCCTTGTGAGTTTAAATCCCCCAGTATGTACGTCACACCCAAATTTCTTCGTTAATTCCATCCTGGAGAAATGAAATTTCACATTAATTATGAACAAACGCGGTTTAGTTCTCTTTATATACATTCTGTTTCGAGGATTGAATTATTGTGCCTTCAAGATCATCTCAAGCTAGCATTGATCAATATATAGACTGAAAACATATATCGATCCTTTTGTAGCAAGCAATGAGAACGGTACTCTTCTCAAAGTTAGTAAGTAAAACAGATATTGAGAGCCACTTGGTCATTCCTGATTGCCCTGCAGGTACATTACCTAGTTCTGATGAAGGGCAGTCCATGGAAATGCATGTCTTGGATAACAATGGCAGGGAATGGCTATTTCCCTGCTGCATAACGAGAAATGACCTTGTAGGGAAATTTCTTAACGTGGGTTGGATTGAATTTGTTCGTGAAAGAGATGTTAGAGAGAATGACGAGGTCAGTATCATCCATGACGAAGTTGATTGGAAAAATCAAGGTGCAGCTACTACTGTTTTGATCAAGATTGAAGTGAGGAGAAAGATAAGATTGTTTGGTAAGGATATCTGGGCTGATCTGAAGTGATTCCTGCTATTTTGTGTTAGTAAGGAAATTAATTACGGCCATATCTCTATGTTGCGAGTAAGTATGTATGGTGTAAGTACTACCTCTTCTAGGACAAATTGCAGTGTCGGATGCTACCTTTTTCCATCGCTGTTTGCATTAATTATTAATGTCTTACTATATAACTACCGCTGAAGATCAAAATGCTTTTGATTAAATTAATAAAGTGTGTGAGCTTATGTAGAAGCTAGCTGTTTTGCTCTTAAGAAAATTAAAGCTTAATTAATGAAGTTTTGGAAAATTAATCCATTGGAGCATCAATTAGGAAGAAATAGCACGCATGCAGGCTTGTTCAACACGAAATTTGACCGAATTTTCACTACCAAACAACACTAGAAACAACGGTAGAATCACAGGAGAATATGTATCGCTTCCAAAACTCCACGACAGTCGACCACTACGTAATATACGCAGACGTCCTTGTCAGATATGATCTAATTAGAAGAGTTATTTCTTAATCAAAAGATAAAGAGATCTTTGTTAATCACATTCGCATGCATTCGAATCCACACAATTGGTTTGAAATTTTGTTGGATAGCGATATATAACCACACCTTTTACAACCATTCTTTTTATATCTACATATGTTTACAAGTCGGTGAACACTTTGTACTTCTTGCACGCACTATAAATCAAAGAAAGGTCAAAGACTTTCGATTAATCGCACGCCATTGCTCCACAAACAGCGACAAGATGGGCAAAAGTCATACATATATATATATATATATATATATATATATATATATATATATATATATATATTTATTATACACCTATCCCCCAACTTGCAAAAAAGCTTCGAAACTCGAGGTTACCAGCTAACTCACTATAAGCAATGCAAGCTCTTCACAAAAGTGCTGTCAAGTGATGCATAAAAGCTAAATTTAAGAATATACAGGCCACGTGTTTCCAAGCCCTTCTTGTCATTTGGTCATACATTAATCATACGGTTCAGTTTGACTTGATAATAGATTCCATGTTATTCTAATCCTTTTGTATTATATGGAAGTCAGCGTAATTTATGGTCCTGATTCTTTAATTTGAACGATTATACATGCAAAAGCAGATATACATAGATTGCTCACACAGTACTATCTCATTTCGAGTCCCCTTCAAAATATTTTAATTAGTATACGTTTCCAACCCTGGATTTTAATTAGTATATGTTAATTACACCCTTTTGTCCCATTCTTTTGTCTGGTTTCAAATTGAAAAAAAATAATGTGTCATTCATTCTCTTTAGATTACAAATCGTGCGCCATTCATTCTTAAATGCTAGACATGAGTGTTTGGTTGAGCGATGAATTGGGGACGAAATTTCAAAGGAAATTTGATGATAGTTGACCATTTATAGTGGGATGAACGTTGTTGATCCATCTAAATTATATTAATTATCGGGTCAGTCAATATGGTCAATTTAGAAAATAAGCCTAATCTGTACAAGCATTTATGTTGGCATTATAGAAAATTATTTTGTTAAATTCTTTTACAGTTTTTGGTCAAGTGTATAGAAAGGGATTTTGGTTGCATCTTCTCATTTCTTGTTGGAGACGTAAGCATCCAGGCTAGCAGGCCTGAGCTTTGTGTTCCATTTGGTGGTTCATGGCTGCTATAGGATGAATTGACAGTGATCTAGACAACCAATCGTGGGCAAAAGCAGACGATCATCTGCCGGCATATGTAATCTTTGATGGGTGCCCACTTTTTTCAATTGAGCTTGCGCTATCAATCACACTTTGATCTTGAAACTTATATACTAGTAATTAAAAGAGAAGGGCTCCAGTCTATCAGGACAAACAAGAACAATAATATTTGCTGCATGGAGTCAAAGCAAAAAAGATTAATTATATGCAAAATATGGGTCCGTTTCATAAAATGTTAGTAAGGTAGCAATACTAGCTAGGTTCTAGCACTGATAGTGACATATAGTGAGCCATCTTCACTTGCTGTTTATAATCTATATAACTGGCGTTTGGCTTGCTTGCTTCATGTAGCAGAATATATATACATATATATCTCTTACTGATTGTACGTGGCTAAGCTAATTTAGCTCTCTCTAGCCCGCACCTTGCATATATATCTCACTCCTGCAGCTAGCTATATATCTAGTCCAGTAGTAAAGATATTCTTAAAAGTTTGGCAACACATCCCAAACCAAAATCAATGGCAGTAGAACTCTTCACAAAGGAGCTCTCGTCAACTGATGTAACATATAGGTTGGCTGTCCCGACTCGGGCTCTGCATGATCATTTCCATATTCCGGAGGGAGAAAACGAAATAGAAGTTCTAGTTAAGGACAGCAGTGACCAAGATTGGGAATTTATGCTATCTATTCGCCCAAATCATCCCAACCTAAGGCCAGTCTTTATTGGCGAGTGGATGGCATTTGTGCGTTCTAAAGGTATTATGGAAGGGGATAGGGTTATTCTCTACAAGCAATATTCAACTGAAGGTGGTGATGATGGATGGACATATAGTATTAAAGCTGAGAGAAACATGTTCAAGCTCTTTGGTACTGACATTTGGGTCGATGTGGACGAAATAGATCAGTAGCTGGCCGCCAATAGCCAAACCCTTGCAGTATTATTCATGAAGCATGCATGCATTTCTCTTTTTCTATTTTGTTTTGTCTGTCTAAGCAAAGCCAATTAGGTCTTCAGTTTGTTTCACTTTGATTCCATCTTCACTAAGAGAGCTAGTTAGCAAGGGCTATAGCTAGTGGGTCGCGTTAATTTTCTTCACTTCTCGTCTTATATATATGTTGGGCTTAGCTATGCCTGTTGGAGTCTAGGCAGATTGTTTCTAAGAGATATGCATTAAATATGTGTCTTGTGGTCAAGTTAATTTGTAATATCTATTGGTTTATATGTTGCTTGCTTTGCAACCTTTGTAGTACGGCGTCTGTACTAAAAAGTGTTTACTTCATTACCAACTACCGAGTGTGAGAGTAAAAGAAGTTTGTTGTGTTAATTAAAACTTAAACGCAGTCATTTTTTCTGCAAATATGACTGTTATCCACATTAAGTAATACATCAGCAATAAATTATACGGACAGACCATATTGTTATATAGAAACATATACCATTATCTTTTAGCTCGCCGGATATAGCTTATGCCAAGGCCAGCGACCCCAGCCTGGTAACCCTGTTGCTTTTTTTTTTTTTTCGATCGATAGGCTTTACAAATTAGAAGAGAATTTACATAGCAGTCATGGAGTCAATAACTACTCCATCAAAAAATACAACAAGGATCTACAAGCGTTTATCATCAAAATCCCTGGTCGAACTCTAATACAACGCTGAAGTCACATGTGCAATAAGGATCTACAAACGTTGGGTTATCTAAATTTATTTCAAGCTATATTGTCCAGATTGCTGCAAAACCTGTTATCATCCAAGATGCTCTATTAGACGAGCAACCTGATAAAAAGGGCCATTGATCCAGCCAATGAAACAAATTATCAGGAACAACCCACTCCACATCCCACCACTTACATAATCTACAAGGACTTGAATCAATTTTACAATATTTCTCTTTTCATCAATCATTGTCTTGTGCAGTGCTAAATAGCTTACAATAGCTCCTGACATTCAATCAAATCATCTCCATCAATAAACTAGAAGTGCATCACAAGAAAGACCAGCAACAAGATAAATTATTCAGAACATCATTGTCATGAAAAGCAGCAAATTTCATCATCCTAAGGCTTTTTCTGGTTGAATATGCATACTCTAGTGAGCATCCTGTCTGTAAAAAATTTAGTCTGCAATGAGAACTTCTCCAATAAAACACAAAAACAATCTTCTCGCTTTTAAACTATGTGGATAAGAATGCATTTTTAGCATAAAAAAAAAAACATTTAAATAAAAACCAAAGAATAAGTACTTAGAAAGTAAAGGGTCAGGAACGCCATTGGAAGAGCAAAGCTCCTTGCCTGACCATGTTCCCTTCATCACCCCATTGACCTAATTTCATACCATACAAGTGCTTTCCCATCAATTCTTTTAAGTCAACATGCAACATCGGCAAACAGTTCACTAATGCAATCATGATTAAAGTGTTCCATTACACAACAGTTATGTAACTGTCTCATTTGGATGAGAGGGATGGACTAAATGAGACTAATTATTCTCACTCTTTGATAGCAGTAAAAGCAATTAAGACACATAGATGGTGAGAAAGTATCCAATAGGACCCATAGATGGATTACACAGTTAAATGAATTTACCTGTTATGATTTGCAAAGAATATGGCCTCTGCCTAAATGCTACCTGCTTCTTATCCAATTTCTCCCCTCCCAGATTGCTAAAAGAATCACCTGACGATGAATGTTCAATACCATCCACCGGATACATACTATTTGAAGAAGTTGGCCAACCCAATGTCCCAAGGGTTTCAATTTTTAGAAGGTGATCTTGCAAAGCTTGAACAGCCTCTAACTAATTAATTAGAGCGGTATGAAAAACTGAACTTCGCAAGAAAAGTTGCAAGGGAGGCATTCTCTTATATAGCATTCAACACACGTGCAAAGTAAGTTACCATTATATCATTCGTGAGCAATGCTTTTCTCTTCAGGGTTCTCTCTGATTAATCTAGACTATCCATCCATGCTTTTTTTACATGTTAAGATTCTAGTGACTCTACATCCTTTTTAGGGAACCACAAAAGATGAGTCCATGCATCCATAAGAAATCAATATATAGTTTTGGTCCCCTTGAACTCCATTCTGACAAATTTGTGTCCTGAATATTATAGTTTACACTAATTAAGTCCCTCGCCAGCCAATTAGAATCATAAATTGCATATTGATAGTGGGTCTTACATAATTTAATATTCGTACTGATTTTCCCTACCCGACCCAATTGTCATCCTAATACGATTTAGGTCTCGTGATCAGTACCATGCCAATGTTTTTTATTGTGAACAATAAAAAAGTTAATAATAGAAATGGAGAATTGGATCATGGATACGTGGGTATGAGTTGAAAGATGATCAATCAATTATAATAATAATGGGTCATGCGTACATATGGAGTACATGTAGTACTGCAACTGCAAGTCTATTTGGAAAACTATAGAAAAATATTATTATAGAGTAGTACATTTGCATCCAGAACTGAAGTACATGTAGTACTGCAACTGCAAGTCTATTTACTCAACTTACAGGGCACCGTACCCACGAGAACACCATCTTCTACCACTTTTCACACACAAAATAGGATGGAAATCCATTTTGAGGGTTCTATAAGTTTAGTAGTAGCCATATCTGTACAATACAAAGTTAGGCCATTGCAAAGTAGAACACAACATCATCACATTTCATACACAAAAAGAAACGCACTCCATTGGAGGATTTCCACAGATTTGGTAGTAGGCCATATATACCTGTGCAATGCAAAGTTCATATATATATGTTTATGGTAATTCTTTTTTGTTTCTTTTTGTAATGAGATAAATTAATGGGGTTGAAAAAGCTTACCTCTGGCCATGTCATTTGCAAGATTACTTACAAAGCACCTGCACATACGAATGGTTATTACTTCACCTCACCCCCCCTTTTCAGAATGTCCCAAAAGAACTCATGTGCGTGTCTCCATCACCCAAGTATGTAGGCACGCTGGGTAGATGGCCACGCTGAATGGCGCAGTACTTGAGTAGGGTTGCTATTCTGGGCATAAAGAAGAAGAGGTTGCTTTGGCAACTTGAACCCTAAGGTGAGCCAAGCAACCAGTGTTGGTTTGCAGGCACTCTTCCTTTTTCTTTTTGGTACCACCACATAGTCACCAACGATAAATGTCTTTCATTTTTCATTTTGATAAAACCTTCTCTTCCTGCTTCACCTATTCACTGTACGTAGGTCAGAAATCACTTCGATACCGTGAATCAGACCACAACCACACTGCTTAATTTCAAATTGCGTTCCAATTTCCAAACGTTCATGTGGGTGGATAAAATGTTATAAAGAAAGAATTCAAATCAAATAAGACGCGAAAACAAACAAAGGGTGTGTCGTCTCATCAGAGTGGGAAAGTAACCTGGGTACCAAATTCTGAGAACCAATCCCAACAACTCTCTCTCTCTTGTCAAGTGTCAATCTCTCGCTCGCAAATGATGAGGACAAAGTTTGATCAAAATAAGATTTTATGACTTAGTAAGAACAAACTCACATTAGGTACTAATTAGTCGATTCTTTTCATGAAGATTTCGGTTTACTTAAGTTGTAGCATGTAAAACAAAGGAAACAACGATTAATACTTGTCAAAGCAAAAGAAAATGAGGACGAGGTTTGATCAAAATAAAATTTTATTCCATCTGTTTATATGACCTAAGAGCATATATATATATATATATATATATACTACATTAGGTAGTTAGTTTCCATCACAGAACGAACAAAAACATTTGCCTCCCATGCAGCCATAATCCTTGCATTTACGAGGACACCAGTAATAACAATCAGCGTCAGTGCGACATGTTATTCCATTTGGATTAGCATCTTCGGTGGCTACTTGACCACCAATCTCCCTTGCATCTACCTCAATTAGTGGCAAACCTGTATCAAAATTTGGGATGTTAATTAGTTTGTCATTGAAAATACTAACTAAATATTCACGTTGATATTAAATAGGCATATATATTCATACACACACATATAGGTTTTTTCTACTTACAGTATGAAGCCATCAAGAAAATTATTATCATGGAAGTTATCCGCAGTGAAGTCTTCTCCATCTCGTTTCTGATTTTGATGCCAATGAACAGCAGTGATAACAGGCAGTTTGATGATGTTATCGTACGTGATGAGGTTTTATTTATAGGAGCAGGAAGTAAATTCTGATTTAACTTGCTTCCCTTAAACATGATTATTCCCGTGATTGGATTTCCTGTTGACTTTTTAATGCACTTATGGTGAGAAAATTTCTGATAGTAAAAGACATAGAAGATCTTGAAGTTGAAAATCTTAGCATTCAATTCCTAAGATTTTCTTGCATTATAAGGATGAAAAATAAGATTTCCTTGCAATGCTTTTAACTTATCTTTCCCTACACATGAATAATCCCTTGATTGGATTTCCTATTGACCTATTTAAGAAATTTCCGTAAATTTGTGTAGAACGGGATCAAAAGAGAAGATCTTGAATTTTAAAATCCTACCATTCACTCCCAATAGACACTTGTAGTCTTATAGTATTGGGCTTTAGCGGAAATCAAGCCTATTTATCCCAAAGTACATTATTCTTAAATAGAATCAGGTTTGGTCCTGTCCAACACGTAATGAAGATCATTCCTTGCCTTGCCTCGATCTCGATCAACTAAGCGTGCAAGTAGTAAAATGACCAGGTGAATGAACGGGCCCGAAGCCCGTATAGTATTGACCATCTTTTGTTCCCGTAAAATTAGTATTGACCATCTTTTGTTCGGGTAAAATTATACCCTGGAGTCAAATGATGCTTTTTTGTTTGTCCAAAAGTCAAATTATGCATAGACACATAGAGAAGATAACGTGTCATGTCACACATTCACCAAATCTGTTTGAGTTTGAAATACGGCAATGTATTTGATTCTCAAAAAGAAAAGATTGCATCAATTGCCCTTAATCACCTATGCCTTCCCCATTTCATGCAAAAATTCATGGGAGTGATGGGGCCTTAGAGGGAAGAGCATACCAAAAGAGGTTCTGTTCTAGTAATAATCCATGAAGTATGGCAAAAAAATATTGGTACAGATTACTTACAAGAGCATCTAATTAAGAAATCTAGTACTGGAAAATAAATTGATTTCATGTGTGGGAGAAACTACTTGGTGAAGGTTGGATTGGTTCTCTCCTAAGCTTTCACAAGCTTGAATACAAGAGACATTTAGTAGCATTTATCAGACAAACAAAACATACTCTATACTTCAGGTCACTTTGATTAATTATATCCTACGTGCATTGTAAATTGATAAACCAAATAGATGGCAATTGCAACCACTAAGCTAATTTCCGTAAGACAAAACGACGTCATCCTTGGTTTCTCGTGCAGAATAATAAAAAAGAGAAAACCTCCAAAAACTAGCAAGCAGAGAATTGACAAACAATACGATGGCACCGGCGGGCCAAGAAATCGAAAGGCAAGCCCAACTCCTCCTAGTCGGTCTTGAATTTGTAGGTCGGTTGATTCCTTTTACCAAAGGGATTTGGATTTGTCTACGCTCAATATATATAATAGCAGGCACAGTTTATGCAAAATAATCTAAGTGTTTAAAAACATTAAGAAGTAATTTAGTCTAAAACATATTTGCATAAAAACATTAGTAATACATCAAGTGACCCGATAATTAACTAGAATATATCATCATTTCATATTTTTTATTCCTTTAGTTGTTTCCTCAAAGCCAATACATGCATAAAAACTATATGCTCGTTGCTTCGTTTTTTGAGCCATCTGGAGGTCTCCTGAGCTTTCCGGAGTAGATAATTTGGATTGTACACTGGCTTTAGCATGTAAGCTTTCAAATGGAATTTTATACATACACAACGTCTTGAACTCCTAGCATGGTTAGGCGAAGCGATATGCTTAGTATCCTCATTGCTATGTACAACATCACCAACCATGTTTCATAATTGGCTAGCTTCTTGGCCAGAGCTGAACTGTGTATACTAAATTACTAATGTTTTTATGCAAATATGTTTATTTAACACAATCCTCTAGACTTCACTCTAACAGACCCACGAACCACAGTTTTATCTTTAATCACCTGTGCCTTTCTCATTTCATCAAAAAATTCAAGGGAGTGATGGGGCAGGAGAGGAGAGCATACAGCAAAAGTTTCAGTAATAATCCACAAACTCAGTAAGACAGCAAATATTGGTACAGCATACTTCACAAAAGCATCTAAGAAATATTGTCGCAGTATAATACTTCAGGTCACTAGACTATACCGTGCATTGTAAGGTGATAAACCAAATAGATAGCAATTGCAACCACTAGGTTCACTGATTTAAGCATTATTCCCCAATATCATTCAGGTCACTAGACTGGCCAGTGGAGTCCTTTTTCTGTCGCCAGATTAATGCTTGCACTTCATCAGTTCGAAACCTCTGGGTGAAAGTTGATTCCTCTAGTGGAGTTGTTGCACCATGAGCAAACGCAAGAAGAGTACCGGTGTATGCAATCATTGCTCCGTTGTCAATGCAATATCGGTCATCAGTTGCATACAGTGTGTCACCGCACTCAGAGCACGCACATTGTTCTCATCATCTCCTGCAACCGCTCATTGCAACCCACACCACCAACAATAAGAACATCTTTCTTGTCACAATGTGCCATTGCTCGTTCTGTAATCTCCAGAAGCATAGCAAACACTGTTTCCTGTGGAATGTTAACATATTATAAGCAGCAAGCATATAAGAACTAGTTACGCCTAGCTATTAACCAAGCAGGAAACAAGGGTGCATTTTGTCAACTTAGAGGACTGAGCAATGAGCATGAACAACCACTATTATCATAATCAAAACACATTTGCATTTCTACTCGCCAATATATCCAATAGTACGCCTGATAAACCAAGCAGGAAACAAGATATTCACATCTCCACTAAAAGCCTTCACTTGGAAGTACGATGGAGAGGCCTCAAAGGAAAGAAGTAAAAGCAGGGCATATATATATAAGGAATGAAATCCGTCATGATCACTGAATCCCATCCACTTTGAAAGCCCTTATCAGCACCTTCCATAAAGCATAGTTGAATTCCCCCAACCAATTCCCGATTCTAAAGTTGCAGACACGGACCAAGGGGCAGACAAACATGAACTTCACAGCAACCCACATCGTCCAGGAACTGGAGAACTTTCGAATTTATTAAGCCAAATCCATTTATGATGCACCTTTGGGCTCAGTGACGTGGGCCTGTGAATCGAGTGGGGATATTAAAATGTTGGGAATGTAGTTTTGGGTAATGTGGGGTCTTCAATGCCATCGTGCTCGGGCTACGAAAAAACCGCGGGCACAAGGTTGGCTCGACAGAGCAGCCGCCCCCGGGCGCTTGATGCCCGGTGCAATACATTCATAGCGAGACGTCCGGTGAAGGTTCAGCCCGCGGTGGTCTGGTCCTTCACGCGGCTTGTAGTTCCTATTGCCTAAAACCCACCATCATTTTTCTAATTCTTTTCCATTGTCAAGTCTCTTTAATCACTTAATGGAAAGCCTTTTAGGCCGTTTATCAAAAAAAAAAAAAAAGTCTCTTTAATCAATTCATCTCGTAATATTCATGGCGACTGACTAAATTGCTTTTTAATGGGCCTGAACGGATATATAGATAGATATAAGCCCTGACTTCTATGCAAGGCCCAATGGATCCCAAAATTAATTCCCCTTTAAATTTATGTGGCATAAAAAAAAAAAATCCTTCTATTCAGTTCTTATACAGCTCCTACCAGTAGCACGTATATATATATAAAAAAAAAATGCATGTATGAAAAGGCTTATAAGAAAATAAGAAATCACAAGGATCTAGAATACACCCTGGAATCAAAATTATGCCTTTTTTGTTTTTTCCAAAAGTCAAATTATGCATAGACACGTAGAAAAGATAACGTGTCTGTTTGAGTTTGAAATACGGCTAAGTAATTACTGTCACACAAATTATATCATTTTAATCTCAGCGTGCGTGTACTCATACATAAGAATGTGGTCAACAATATCCATAAAAGAAATAGAAAAAAGAGGCTAACTGCCATCTTAATCTTCTTACTCGTTTTATATTTTTGTGCAACTCATATGGCATCTTGACTTCTTAACTGACTTTTGATGGCTGGGGATTGATTTTTGTTGTATGACTGATTACGATAAATATGTTTTTTTTAACACAATCCTCCAGACTTCACTCTCTCTGACAGACCCACGAACCACGCACGTTACGTATAATCTATGCTTACGCCCATAAAGCGCACTTTGCCAATTACCAGAAGGAAAAGAATTGTTTTGATTGTTACTGGCTTTTGCAGCAGATAGTGTATCAATATCTAGATAGCATGTTCTGTTAGTTTTAGATTAATATGGTATGCAAATGTGAATTTGATGCTAGTTAAATTTCAGTCTATTCCATATCCAGTTTTTCCTGGAGGAGAATCATAGGATGTTCAGCTGGCTTCTTAATGTAGCAAAGATAAAAAGGGAATGCATACTGCAGTGAAATCAGGTTTAATTGGCAATTTTTCAGGATGAGAGTATCTGCATCTACGTTTCTCCGTGCTTGGGAGGACAGAATGGAGATAGAAAGACTCTTCCAAGGTCTTTGGGTTCACTGCAAATGGCTTGTGCCAGAGGACAAGCTTTGCTTCAGACTGAGATGGTGCACGTGTAACTTTATGCATGGTGGATATTTTCACTTCACTTTTCTTCACCTAGCAAGAATCTCTCTTACGGGCAAATTAAACTAGTCTGCACCTTGCAATCACTTTACACTGCCTCTTTTCCTGCCACCTCTTTGGAGCAGTCCAAACCTTGTGTGTGGATGGGCTTTATTCCACCTAAGGTTGACTGCTTTTTATGTTTGGCCTTCAATTGGTGATAATTTTTGTGGGTTGCTTGTTGCACATGTGCGAGTGAGAAAGATGCACAATTCAAGCTATTAAATCAATATGGTATCTAAAATTTCCTCTTCACCTCTTACAAGGCAGCTATAAGATAGGTCAGGTGGAGAATCAAAAGCTATAGACCAAACAAATTAATAAATAGACATACTTTTTACTTAACGATGCACACATAACTTTTCTTACTGTCATATTTGGGTTGAATGTGATATTTGGCTTGAACATATACAATACCTTTGTGTAAAAAAATCGCCAGTACTCTGTTTTCATATTCTCATCCATGTACATATCCATTTCCTTTGTGTAACTTTCTGCCACAATTTTCTTTTTTGTTGATGTTCAACTAGGATGCCATGGAAAGAGCTGCACTGAAGATGTCTTCCCATAAAGAGTGATTATGTTGTGTAACTAATTCAAATTCATAACCATCAAATGTTATTTCAGTCACGAGAGGAATGATATTCATTAATTGTGGAAATTCATTTCCTTATTGAGTGGCTTATGCACAAGATAGAAAAACCCTTATTGTAATATTACATCTTCTTACCAAAAAAAAGCTTAATTTCCTAAAGTCCTAAGTTTTAATATTCCGTGATCAAATTTCTTTTTGAGATTTTAATGAATTTTCATTAAATTTGTGTCATAAAAAGTATTTGACTAAACGGTAAGAAAATGGCAAATAACCTGTTTTTTTTCCTACCGAAATGCCACAACCCACCAAAAATTGGTAATGCTATACTATCGGGATGGTTTAAGGCAAAGAAAATATTAGGATTTTCGAATTCAAGATTTTCCACAAATTTAACGGAAAATCATAAAGAAGGGTCAAATGATTTATTCAAATTCTCATTGAGAAACATAATTTGATTGGATACACTTCAATTCCATATTAATAGTCATTTACTCCCTCTCCTATATAAATACAGAGTACAGCCTCACCCCTCATGTCATACAATCCATTTATCTATCTATCTAATTGCATTCACAAATTCTTAAATTGTCACACACCACAACGTGATGGCGAGAAGAACTCTGGAGATGGCTTCCTTCCTTATAATCTTCTTGATTGCCACATATTGTAAGTAAACTAATACACAAATCATATATTGAATGTCTTTGTGATTAATTATTATTTTTAATCACAAAATAACATGGAAAATTTTGCTGCAGGTGCACCACTAACTGAAGTAAATGCAAGGGAAGTTGCTGGTGAAACAGCCACCCAAATTGTTACAGATTCTTTCATTAATCCGGCTGGTGAAACATTACAATGTCGCAACAACTTCGACTGTTATTACCTGTGCCCTCCTAGATGCCGTCATAACTGTTCTTGTGTTCAAGGCAAATGCATTTCTGATTATTGTTAATCCTATCCATTTTGTCGTCTTCCTCATGAAATAAAATCTTCACTTTGATCAAACTTCATCTCCATTCTCTTTTGTTTTAATTGTAATTGACGTCCTTAATTATGGAATAATCGCGTCAAGGTTTCTATCAAATACGAAGACTGGAAAGAGTACATTTCAACGTAAGGTCCAAAGATACAGCTTTTGATTATAAAAGTCTAATTCTCAACAGAGTTATAAGACAAGGATCCTCCTTAATTTAACACGTTAAGCATATATATTCATACGTATAGACATCCCAGATTTTCTACTTACAATACGAAGACATCAAGAAAATTATTATCAAGGAAAGAAGTTATCTGCAGTGAAGTCCTTTAATTTCGTTTTAACTTGCTTCCCTTAAACATGATTACCCTGTGATTGGAATTTCTTTTGACTTTTAAATGCATTTCCGTAAAATTTGTGGCAAAAAAGACCAGAAGATCTTGAAATTGAAAAATCCTAGCATTCAATTCCTAAGATTTTCTTGCACTCTAAGGATGAAAAGTTTGCTTTTCTTTTTTATGCTAAATGAAAAGTTTGCTTTGACTTGCTTTCCCTAAACATGGTTAGTTCTCTTGTCAGATTTCCTTTTGAGCTCTTAATGAATTTCCATTAAAGTTTGTGTAAAAAAAGATGAAGATATATGGAATTTTTAAAACCTACCATTCAATTCCTCACATTTTCATGGCATTCTAAGGGTGACAATTTTGCTTTAACTTACTTTTCCTACACGTGATTATTCCTTTGATTGGATTTCCTAATGACCTTTTAAGGAATTTCCAATAAATTTGTGTAAAAAAAGATGAGAAGCTCTTCAATTTGAAAGTCCTACCATTCAATTCCAACTTATATTATTTTTCATTATCAAAAAAACTTATATTATTTTTGCTTTAACATATAGAATTGTGCCTTGAATTTGAAAGTCCTTGTTTTCTTCCCGTGAATGAACGGGGCCGAAGCCTGTAGAATTTGACAAGATTGTTTTTTAATGGGCCTGTATGGATATATAGACGGATATAAACCCCAAGTTCTATCCCGCCTCTATTGAGGCTCACTCCTACGTACTAATTCTGCTTGAAATTACAATGATCGAGAATATACCCTCTAGTCGAATATCTATAAAGAGCAGAACACACATTCATATAAGGATGTGGTCAAGTATCTATTTCCTGTGCATAATGTAGGCTACTACTGTGTCTGAGTGGCTAATCTCATTGCAGGTTTCGCTACACGTACACAAATTTGATGTTAGCCAGAGTTTCACAGTAGCAGTGCCTAACAAATTGAAAAACAAGAGACTTTGCATGCAAAGCCAGATTTTCACAGTAGCAGTGCCTAACAAATTGAAAAACAAGAGACTTTGCATGCAATCAGCCAGTAGTAGAAACAGGTGATCCCATAATATCATCAGATGCCCAATGAACCTATTTGGACTTGGGAGTCTATGGTAGCAGAGCACAGGCTTGACATTGCATCTGTCTTCCAGTCTTTCCAATCTTTCAGTAGAATCAGACCAAGATTCCAGGCACGGATTCATGAAACTAGTATTCACAGGGAAAAGGAAGCCAGTGAACTGAGATTGTAGGCACTCTTTCCAGAAGGGCGGAACTCAGTCGCACTTTTGATTTCATTCCTCAGAGCAAACAGGATATCCTGCTTCAACAGCGTTCAAGAATTAAAACCAAGCTTGAACCTATTTGTACAGGCAACCAACAAAAATAACTAGGGAAAACCATCACTATAACAATACAGTTGTAACCAGCAGCACAGGACTCTAACATAAAGCGAGGATCGCAAAGAAACAGTGTAAAGATAATCAGAAATCGAGTTTAACTACAGGGAGAAAAAAGGAGAGACCTTGATCATTTGCATGAACTTGCGGTCTGATTGCTGATGAATTCTTTCCAGTAGTTGGTGGGATTTGCGAGTTTTGCCCATCACCCCTCTAGCAAGCTCTGAAAACCTAATAATCAGGTGCATAGAAATATGACAATCATGAAATATGCAAACCGCATACTTTAAAGACCTAATAAGATAAAATGAAGAGAATGTGGGAATGAGATTTTGCGAGAACCCTATGTGGTTTTTCGGACTATTTAACAGAATGATACTCAAGATACCTTTTCGACATTCTGGAGCCGCTGCAGCAATCTGGTTCTTCTTTCATTTTCCTTCACAAAGAAAGCACAGAATGCCAGCAATCCTACCGTAGAAAACCACATGCTACCTTTCTCCTTTTCGAATTTCTTCTCCCTTTCTTTATATTTTCTGTTCTATAGAAAAGTATATGCACACCATCTCATTTATTAACCCAGATAAGTAGACAGCTAGCTTACAATCCTTTGAAGTGGAAAATGAAGAAACTGCTAACAACAAAGGTTAAAGCATTATTCGAAAAGCAATCTGAGAGTGCCTTAATCATGCCTGATATGAACATTTGGGCAAAGCTCACAGGCTCCATATGGACACATAAAATGGCCGAGATGTAGATATCAGCATGATCACTGGCCCTCACGCCACAATAAGATTAATGACAGATGAAATCAATTTGAAGATAAAATCATACCGATCAACCAACTTGAATTCATATTATAGGCAAACCAAATAGGCTATGAAGAAATTCCTTTTTATCACTTCTTGAATGTTGGTAATATCACAACTATTGAAAGGTAAAAGGACCCGGAGCCAAAGAATTACAGAAAGACAGTTAAATACAGCAAACAAAATAGAGGGAATTAACATGATGGCTGATAATGTTTCACAACATCTAACATTCTATTCAACAGACATCTGCAAAGGGCTGATTTCTATGATTGGAATTGTCAAAGGACCGTTCATATTTGAAGAGCCGCAACCACAACCATCAGTTGAGGAGCTGCATGAGTAAATGTGTAGCTCGTCAAGCATATTGAAATATACCGCCGAGGATTGCTCTTGGAGACCCAGGCTAATTAGCAAACAGGTATAAAGATCTTTAGCAGAAGTTAAACAATTTCAACTCCTCCAGCTGGTACAGCACTCATCTGCAACGTTCTACCAGTTCCAAGGAAGCGAACAGAAGGAAGTGAAGGATCCGTGACAGACTCAATCTCCAGAAAGTTAAAATCATAAGTACCAGATCTCTTCAAACTGAACACAAAAACAACTGCAATCCATCCTAGCATTGAGATGGCCCAGAAATTGTTCATCCCATGAATCAAGCCCCAAGCAATAGCATAGCCAACAATAATTCCAGACAAATGACCAAGAAAACTGGCTTGCGGAACAATAATCGATGTGAAAATTAAAGACTCGAAAGGCGCAAAACTGATAGGAAGCGAGAGGAATCCAAAAAGATCCAACTTGGAAGAGGGCTGCTTCACAGAAAGAATTGTCATCCATCCAAAAACAACACAAGAGTAACCAACAGCAGTCACTCTCCGGAAATACTCCACCTTGAATCTTTGAATCAATACATGGTACATCCCTAAAACCAGCAATCCAGACAAAACAACCAACACAAGGGTGTACTGGAGATAGTATGCCACACCTAGACCCATGTGCCCCAACTGTTCCACAACCCCTAGACTCCAGAGTGCACTCATATTGAAAACAAGATGCAGAACACTGATATGCGAGAATGCAGAAGTAATTATCCTCCAATGGTGACCTTCAACAGCAGTCTCATAGCTCAATCCCACATGGGAGTATCCAATGTTTTTCTTCTGTATAAAAAACCAAATGGCACTACATATCCCTATTATGCAACTTGTAGCTGGTTTTTCCACAATCTCATAAAGCAATGGTTTCCCCATTTACACACAAAAAAAAAAAATCCCTTTCGCCTTTTGACTCACAGCCCCTGCTATCTCGCCACCTCTAATTGACCCCAATATTCCGATAAAGAGTGGAACTTTTCACCAGCAAAACGCACAACAAAGCTCAGGCAATCAAGGGTATTGCCCAAAAGTAGGAATTTATCTGAAAATTCCAGAAACCCAACTCAAATCTGACAAGCCTTAAAGCATCAGCTAGATCATTACCAAAAAAAAACCCTAAAAGCATCCACTGCGCGGTATAATATTACCCACGCCAAGAAGAAAGACCCACCCTTTTTGGGTAATCAGAGACCAGACTTTCTCTTTGCAACGAATTCCACAGCAAAGCACAAGCAAATTCTATGTGCACAAAGGAGATAAATCTCGATGTGGTAAAGGTACGAGATTTGTATTCCAAAGAAAAAGGAAGTGAAACCAAAGTGAATACAAAGGTTCGGCTTTCTCTGAGGAAACAACAACGACCAGGAATCAGGATTAAGAGTTCTCTCGCAGAAAAGCAAAGGAGGATTCTATTGGGGAATGATTTTTAGCTTTTCTCGTTTTTCTTGGAGTCTGGTTGTCGGTGAAAGGAGGTAACCCAAATCACCCCGATGCAACTAGAAGGCGTGAGCGACGACGTAACCCAAAAAGAAGAAGACTCGTCGCACGTTTTTTTTCTTAAAGACATGTCGTCGTCCAGAAATTTTTTTTAAAAAAAATCTTTCAAATGTATATATGAGAGTAAATGAACTAATGTAGTATGTGGATAAAAAAAAATCAAAATTAATGTAGTGTGCGAAACTTTTTATTACTTTGGCCAAATCAAATTATGAAGCCATTGGTAGGTACAACTTGAAGAGCATTGGTCAAATGAACTATGAAACTTGCTATTGATGATATTATTGAGCAAAATGCTTCACAAACAGAGACCTTCTCCATCTGAGATCTCTCAACTAAGTTTAGAATAAAAACATGTATCTTGAATTTATTGCATACATGAACTAATTAAAGATAAACAAAAGATCATCATAAACAAAATATCACACCATGGATATTGATGATTCGTTTATTAAGGGCTCAAATCCCTCAGAAGCAGGGCCAGTCTCCTCCTGATCATCACCACACACATCATCTTCTCTCACCCACAAAACTGCATGAAGCAAGACAATAGGTATTGAAGCCGCTAAGGTGACTAAAAGATGCAATCCAGCCTTTGTTACAATAAGCTCCACCATAGTCACCAAGGCTATAAAAGCCAGTACTACTCGCCTATCAATCACCTTATTGATCAAGACAGAACTTGGAAGTGCACGTAACAGGAGCAGGTAAAGTGAAGCCACATATGTCATGATGACCAGATAAACCAGAGAGACCTTACGCTTTGGAATGAGGCTGATACAGAGTATGATCCACACAAAGTGAGCGTAGTACAAAGCGAAGTGGCCCAAGTTTCTGATGATTCTTGCAGCAGCAGCTTCTGGGCTTGAAGGAATACTGAAAGGGCAGACTAGTCTGAACTCGGGTCTCTTGGTGTCGTATTGCTTCTTTGTTGTTGGATTCTTGGACTCATCAGGGTCAACTTCGGAAGTGGCAGATGTTGATGAGATAGAGTTTGGTCTCTGCATGGTTCCATAAGTAGCCATGTTTGAATGATTTTTAGAGGTGAAGATCAAAAGTGTATGTGGGTTGTTTTGCTTTTCTTGATCAGGGTTTTCTCTGGAATGAGATATATGTTGGTGTTAACTTGGTTATTGGCAGTTTTAAAGACAAATGGAGAAGGAAGACTCCTAGGTCAAGGAAGAAAATGTCATATAGTCAACGCTTGAGTAATGAAAGTGTTTGTGAGAAATTCTTTTGAATTGGCCCAAGCAATTATACACTACGTATAGTAAAGAAGAAAAGGTCGTAGTCTGGGGTTAGAAATTCCACAAGTGACTAAAAAAACCTCCATATTGATAATAATTAATAAATGACCTCGACGACTAAGAGATTGGTGTGAGTGTGACTTTAAGAGAAATTAAATGTTTACTCGGTCTTGCTTATGTCAAATTATTTTTTCAGATTTTTCAAACGCGCGTATGCAAAAAATATTGATGTGAAATTATCTGGATCTTTAAATTTGCTCTTCTTCATTAAAACCTCTAGACCCCCCATTTGTTTCCTTCTGCTGGTACTTATTATGCGTCGATCTAAACTGTGACTGTGGAGTAGAATGGGCCAAGAAACTATTGGGCCATGACTATAGACCATCAAATTTAGCCCGTCTACAAAGAAGGCGATCCATGATTTATTGGTGTTTTTCACTTTCAGTGTTAGTGTCCACCTGTTAATGCCTGCGTTAATTAATTATGTTATCCATATCAATCAAGGACATATATTATACTACTTAATTCTCGATTATCAATCAAACCCAGGATTAATTATATTATCCATATGATGCAATGATGCACTCTATACTTAAATTTTTTCAATTATCATATCAGTTGTCAAGGTGGATGAATCTTGGGTACAACCAGAATCACCAACTATGATTACAAAATTCCATAATAGTTAAACCACCGGTACATGTTTTCAAAAGAGTGATTATAACCCAGAACTTATATAATTATCATGTCAACAGAGAACATATCTTTAGAGAGTCATGCATGTTCAATCGTTTTTTCCCATGAAGAACTCCAAATTCTGTTCAGCGATTTTGCCCAAATGGCGCAATACCCTTCTTCGAAGACAACCTCGTCAGCATTCAGCTTACAGGTTAGATTATTACTACTTTGAAGACAACACAGGCAATTATAATAAGCAGGAGTATTATCAAGCAAGGCGTGCATTCCTGAGCAGCTACCGTTTCGCGGAAGAGAATGATGGGTTTAAGGACAAGTTGAAGAAATCCGTGAAGGGTCTCAATGGAGCTGTCATGGGGGCTGTTTCGGATGCTCGAAAAGAAATGGCGGAGAGAAGAGTAGGAATTAAGGTGTTGAAAATCACTATAGCCCTGCCTTCTCTGTCTGTTGTAAGTTTAAGATGTTTCACGCCTTGGATTAGTAAGAAGAGCGATCAGTTGATGCAGACTGAATAGTTATAGTACTACCAGGTAAGTGCTTGTGTGGCTTTTGGCCTGCGATTTGTGTTGTGTTTATTACAGCGTGAAACATATATATTGGACACAGAATAACGTTACATGTTTTGTTGTATGTATCAAAAATCCTGTAAAATACTTCATGGTTCTTGAGAATCTTGACGATTCCTCTGTTCTAGTTGTGGAATGATATACTGAACTGAAGTAGTACAGAAGTATGTACACAAAGTCACAGTCTTTACAAAGTATAAACAGGAATTGTTCTTTTGTTCCATGGGATCTTTTTGGGTTTGGATTGTTATACAAGAGACCGAAAAGACCAGCCCGCAGACCAAACTCCCCAGGTTTCGCTCGAGTTCTTAGTTGGTGGGCTAATTAGCCTATCAGGCTATCACACAGTTTGCTGCTTTGCGAGAACATTCTATACTGCTCTACTAAGGTACAATTTAGTGATTTTACACAACACAAAATGGTACGTGTTACACATGCGATACAAAATTGTAACTTTTTCTTATTAAAACAGTGCAGTACAAAGTCAAAGTGTAGTCATGTGTTCCCTAATTCGGACGATTTATACAGGTTGTAGTTATTTTTGTTCCCAGTTGACATTTTTATATGCTAAAAGCTTTTTTGTTGAAAAGACTGGTTTCTACCGACACCAAATGCAAAAAGACTGGTCCAGAAACAACAACTCTTTTCTTCTTTTTCTTTTTTTTTTTGAACGCTTCTTTTCTTCTTTTTCTTGTCAAAAAGAAACTGCAACTAGATCCTAAGAAGGAGAAGAAGACATTGCATTCAGGACACACAAAGAGAGAGAGATGGAAAAAGCAATCAATTATGACGACAGGTAATCCAGCACAACTTGCTATTGTCTACAATGGAAAAGGATATTTAATGCCCTCCATGTTCCGGTGTTTGTGTCTATGGAGGAGGCGTATTCTGCTGGTATTGAGAAGCCTATTACTTTAACTTCAAAATAGACCAGCAACCAACCAATTAGTCCTTTGGCAAATCTACTAACTCACCACAACCACACATTGGCTGGACCTACACTGCTTTGCTGTAGCTCACAAAGCTATTGATTTTGATTCTCCAAACCCAAATCCTTATCTTCATCTCCCTTCACTCAGCTCCATTGATTCTCCACCAATCAAGCCAGAACACTTCCCCTGTGTTTTGTGCTCCACAAACTCTCTTTGCTTGCATTAATTAAACATCACTTCATCTCCTTATATTTTTCTCTGAATTTTTCTCTTCTAAATTCCTTTCTCTCTTCCCTTCTTTGTTTCTTTCTTTCTTTCTCCCACCTGAACAGTTCTTGCAGATTGCAGATATTCCTTGGCTGATCTGTGTCAGCTCAAGATTTCTGTTTAAGGGTCGTTTTTCTTCCTCACCCTACTCCTGTGTAAAGAATCTCTTTGTCGTCTGGTTCAGTCTTTCCTGTTAAACTGAAGCTGAAACCTATGTGTATCTTCCTCACCCTATGTTCCTCCTCATATTTTGACTCTACCTGAAGTTGAATGCAAGTGTATTGTAAGCTGTGATCAATACTTGGCTGTGAAGTAGTAACAGATTAAGACTTTCATTGTATATAAGAGTTGGTAAATATCTACCAAAGGGAAGATGAAGATCCAGTGCGATGTGTGTGAGAAAGCTCCAGCCACTGTGATTTGTTGCGCAGACGAGGCTGCCCTTTGTGCAAAATGTGACATAGAAGTGCACGCAGCCAACAAGCTTGCAAGCAAGCACCAAAGGCTTCTGCTTCAGTGCCTTTCAAACCAGTTACCTCCCTGTGACATATGTCAGGTAACTATACTTTCTTGACCCCCTACTTTACTTCAGATCTTGTATAATTAAGTAACTTTGCATTTCCTTTTTTTGTAGTCTTGTAATTGGTTCAAATCATTCTGTTTTTTGCCTTTGGTACTGTAGTGTGATTGGCTGATCCTTATACTTGTCAGTTTTTACTAGCCTTTCTGTCGGCAAGATTTGGACCTTTTCAATTTAAAAAGCATGTTTGCAAGATTTGAGATTAGTGTGTGAAAAAGCGTTTAACTTGTTTTCAGTAGATCGGTGGTGGTTTTTAGTGAATCTTGTTTGTAATGATTTATAAAGGATCAGAGGGGAATCAGAAGGAGAAGTTATACAAAAGTGAATGATGAGAGCATCTTTCCCTTTTTAGGATGTGCTACTACAGAATTTGGACAGTACTTATTCTGTACATACTTTATAACCATTTCTTTCATTCATTTGATATACAGGAAAAGGCAGCTTTCATATTCTGTGTGGAAGATAGAGCACTCTTTTGCCGGGACTGTGATGAGCCAATTCATTCAGCCGGTAGCCTTTCTGCAAATCACCAGCGGTTTCTGGCCACAGGAATCAGGGTGGCTTTAAGTTCTAGTTGCACCAAGGACACTGAGAAGAGTCGTTTAGAGCCAGCCAATCAGAGTTCAAAACAAGGTTCAGTTAAATTGCCTGTGCAGCAGACATCAAGCTTTGCCAATTCATGGGCTGTTGATGACTTGCTACAGTTCTCAGATTTTGAATCAAATGACAAGGTACCAACAAATACTGTAAATTGTTCTTCTACCTTGTATGAATGAAGAGTGGTACCAGGGTGAAAATGTGTCATCAGTGTTGAGGAAAATCAATTGAATTGAATTATATGATCAAATAGTCTGTCTGGTTGGTTATTGTCTTTCAAAACTCCAATCTTTCTTGTGACATACTTGTATCTTCTTCTTTAAGCAGAAAGAGCAGCTTGAGCTTGGAGAATTTGAGTGGCTAGCTGACATGGGTCTTTTTGGTGATCAACTTCCTCAAGAGGCTTTAGCAGCGGCTGAAGTTCCTCAGCTACCAGTTTCAGCACCAAGCAACACCATCTCGTACAGACCGACCAAATCGAATGTGCCCTATAAGAAGCCTAGGATTGAGATCCCGGAGGACGACGATGAGTACTTCACTGTGCCTGATCTTGGTTGAACTATGGGAGCTAGCGTTGGTGTGTTTTCAGTAACTGACATAGTAAACATGATATACTTTATCATAAGTACATGCATGCATCGATGTGTGTATATACATGTAGTTACACATGATCACAACACTTTTCAGGAGAATGACGATGGTTTGTTTTTGGGGATTCACTGTTGGCACAAATCATAATGTATCTCAGGGGAAACAAGTTTGTTCCGTTTCCAACTTTTTTGATGTCCATCGTCATCTCTTATGCTTCTGGGTGTGACACTTTGGTCTATCCACTGTAATAATATTTGCTTATTGTGCCAGTGTATTGGCTTTGTTGCTCAATATCCTTCTCTCTATTACAGTAGTGTAGGAGTCTTGGGTTTTGATGATCATTTGACTGAGAAGTTATGACTTAACCAGATACGGGAATGAAGAACCACCTATTGCCGCGGGGTCACAAACCACTCAACTAACATTCGTCTAGAAGAGAACCAATTGTTTGATGTTTAGGTGCTTGCCTTCCTAATTTACTGGTAGATGCCCGTCTTCATATCCCTTTGTAGGGAGCATTCTCTCTTAAGGGCTAGTATTAAGGACGAGACAAAGAGCATGGAGCAAATTAAGTCATAAACAACACCTGACATCGCGCGATTTAGTTGCGTTTTCCTTTAAATGTTCAGCCAATGGCCAAAATGCTTAATCTTCCCTACCATTTTAAAAGTTGCAAGAAACCAAGGGGGAAAATGCTTCCGAAACTGTGGTCTGGTATCATCTAGAAGATCTGGAATCTAAAACTTTTGCAAATGCGTTGAAGAGCATAACAAGTTAGAGCAGAATGAGTTAAAAAATACAACTGTTGGATGAAAGTTTTCGTGCATTTTTAACCTCCTTTAAAAAATGTATTATGTAAAGTCTTGCACCATTCTTGGAATATTGTATTTTACAGATTTCTGGCGCATGGTTAAATGAGGGAGCCTAGAAGATCATAAGCTTGTTCTTAAAGAAGGGTAGGTGAAATGCTTAAATTCTTTATAGATTTTCAAGAACTTTAGGTCTCTTGGCATGGCCAATCCATGTTCTTGCAATGACTATTCCAAGAATTTCTCTTGTAAGATGCGCAATATAAGGAAAGTTTTGATAGGCCAAGCAAACCAAGTTTAACCTAACTTCCCCTAAAACAATGGCCACAAAAATGCAGTCCCTGCCCTCTTTTTCTTTACAACCCATCATTCTAACTGTGTTTCTGCTCTGCATAACAACAAAAGTTCATTCATCAACGCTGGGAGCAGACATTGAAGTTCTTCGTTTGTTTAAGCAATCCATTGATCCGGTGTCCATACCCGCATATTCCTACATCTATAGTTGGGATTTCTCAGTAGACCCATGTGAAAGTTCAGGCGCATTCCTTGGGATCCTGTGCAAATTCCCACTGGACAATTCCAGTATTCGCATAATGGCTATTGATTTGGATGCCATTGGGTATGATGGGTTTCTATCACCATCAATTGGGAACTTATCAGAGCTATCCACTCTCAGTCTTGGCAGAAACAATTTCCGGGGACCAATACCAGAAACCATAGGCAATCTTCAAAAGCTAACAAGACTTTCATTGGCCGAAAACCTCTTCACTGGGAGAATACCTCCAGCCATCACTAAGCTCAAGATACTTGACACACTAGACCTCTCACAGAACCATCTTTCTGGCTCTATCCCAACCAATATTACCATCCTGAGAAGCTTGACCCACTTGAGCTTTGCAAACAATGCATTGTCTGGCAGAATCCCGGACCTCACCGGGCTATGGCAGCTCAACACATTGGATCTTGGCAACAACCAGCTCCATGGAAATCTGCCAAAGCTTCCATTAAACCTGAAAATATTGTCCCTTAAAAGAAACATCCTTTCGGGGCATCTTTCGCCGCTGAAATCACTCCACCATCTCACATCATTCGATGTGAGTGATAACAGGCTCTCAGGAATCATCGGTCAGGAACTACTCACTTTGCCTATGGTAACCCAAATTGACGTCTCTGTTAATCAGCTTACAGCAATAGAGGCGGTAAGAGTTCCCCACAGGGAATCCCAGCTTCAGGAGTTGGATGCACATGGTAATGAATTGCGTGGTCGCCTGCCAATTGGCTTGGTTTCTTTGGAAAATTTAGCTGTTCTTGATCTCTCCCATAATCGCTTCTTTGGTCCAATACCAAGGGAATATGGATCAAAAGTTGGGACCTCGTGGAAAACCCTGTTCTTGGCAAACAATTTTCTGTCAGGAAATCTCCCTCCAGAGTTTATTTCTAGTGCAACAACGATTAGAGGGAGCCTTGCAAATAACTGCTTGAAGTGTCCAGCGACCAACCCACTATGTCGTGGTGGGCAAAAGTCAAATTCAGAATGCGTGTCCCAGAACGCTAGAAGGTGATTTTGTTATAGAACATCTGGAAATCCTACGCACCGAAGCTTGCTAGATGACATGAAATGCAGCATAGTACTAGATGGCGAATTAGTCTTACGGTGTAAAAACATAATACTAATATCCCTGCAAGGGCACCATGTAACTATCCATATAATTTATCAATGCATTTGCCAACGTCAAAGAATTTTGCAAATACAACCGTATCACACCAATAGTTTCTCCAAACAGCTCAAGCACCATAGGCTACTCTAAAAGTCGGTCAATATGCGCTAACATGAAATGACAGTTTCCAGAAATTTTAGGCGCAACAGGGCTCCAACCACATTAGAGGAAGCCAAAACAAGGCATCGTTTAAGGCCTAGCAAAGAACAACCTCAATCAAGTGAACCCACTCTAGATCAAACAATTGACACCCAAAAGAGTCGTGTATGGAAACAATAGCATGCAATACGAGTAGCAAAATCTAAGCAAGGTATTTGAAACTAGCAATATCAAGACCAAGGGGTTGTTTCCATTCTAATTACAACACCAAATTATCGAAAAGCCAATCAACTCATCCCACAGAAAATCCTCCGACTCTACCTAAAGGGTTATGGAAGAACACACCTAAGATAACATCAACATTGAAATACAATAATAACTTTCTAAAATATGGAGTACAAGGAGTAGCATGTCAACTATAAGTAGCCAAGTGTTTTATGGCATCCCGAACTCTACGAACAAGTGATTGTTTCTAACTAAAACAAAGAAATGTTTATAAAAGCCAAACAAGGCTAGATCCTGCCAAGCCATCCAAAAATTGGGAACTGAAATATAGCAATGAAAAGCAAGACATAATGGTGTCGGCTAGAGTCATAACTCCTCAACTCTGCAAAGAGAACTCTCTTCATTGTCTTTACTAAGAAAGTCCCCATCATTAAGCTGGCCCATGGCATCAACGCGTAGTAAGAGTATTTGGACAATATGTTTCCAAGAGAAGCAACTGAAATCCCTACAAAAGCATATCCAGCGTATGCCACAATGTCTAACAAAGGTGCCTCCCCGCTACCCAATGTAAGCAGTGTAAATTTGAGTAATCCAACTTGAACAAACCATCCAAGCAATCCACGAACAAACTGCCAGTTGACAGCTTCGGGGCTAAACCTGCAAATAGATAGAATCTTACATTAAAGTTTGCTAAATAAAGTCAATTGCAACCTCAAGAAAAATCAGAGACAATCAACATTATCCCATAATAACAAGAGAAATTTTTGAATGACCACAGAAGCGAAAAAGGTATTAGGTCATCTATTACACATAAACCAACTGACTGGACTTTCAATTACCATTATGCATGGTGAAGACCCAGTAAAAAAAGAAACCGAAATGCAAGAGAAGTTGTATGTAAAACGACATACAAGGACACCAGGGAGAAGGAAAGAGGGAAAGAAGAGAGAAGAGAGAGAAGAGGCTAAAATCAGCCACTATCAATTTATCACGACCATAACATTTGCAACCATGCTTCTGTTATCACCTATATGCCTTAATAATTTCATTGCAAACAGCCAAGGCCAAACAGATTTCCTGACATGTAAGACAGTTGCTTCGGGGACTGCACTTACGCTCCATTTAACAAAAGAATGGCTAAATGCTAATTTCAAATCAAACCAATACCATAAAAATTAGCACGATTCAAACTGGATGAAGATCATGATAAGAATAAACTCTACACATGGATACAGAAACAGGTAACAAGGATAAAACAGAGAGGTAACATATCCAGACATGCAAACAATAAGCTTAGAAATTGGCCGAGTACATAGGAGAGAATGCGGCACTTACTGCCCATTGAGTCCCAATGTCAAACCAGCAAGAACAACAAAGGTGCCAAATGCCATGAACGGAATGTACAAATCTGGAGCATTAATATCATAAATTGGAGGTTTATACGAAAGACTGCCTCCAACTGGCTCAGAAATTCGTGTCCAATGCCCCTGAAAAGAAGTCAGGTAAACAAATGATCAACACCAGGGCAACAAAACAAATATATTCCAACAAAGCTTTCAATTCAAGAAAGGTGCTTACTCTGTGCAAAAACGGGAACAGAATAACCTTCAATTTGTTCCTGACGTAATGCAAATTCACTTGGAAATAGTATTGCGGGTCGGAGAAATAACGGCTTATCTGTTCACATTTCCAATAAAAGTCAACTAAACCACTAAAACATTCACCAAAAAAGATCATAAGAACATTTCTCTCTTACATTGCTTTGAACGTATTCGGAGCTGGATCCGAAGATCTTCTCCCCATAAGCTCCGAGTCCGCCCCGAATGAGACCCGAACCCGCCCCGTAGAATGCATTCCCGAAAGGACTAGCCTGACTGGTCGCCGCTTGTGGAGGTATTGGCATCCCAGGCTGAGCTCCCACATTCCCGTACATTTCTACAATTACCAGAAACCCAATCAAACGAGAAAAAAAAAAAGTATATGTTAAAGAGAAAACTCTCGTAACAATCAACTTTAAAAACCTATCGCGCTAAGCTCAGATTTATGGATTCTAAAACTTCGCCGCGACCTAAATAGCTCGGCGAAATCAAAAATCGCGCAATAAACAAGAGAAATCAGGACACGAAGCGTGTATCTACGCGCATCGATCTATGTAAGGAAGAGAAGAGGAGATGGATGGATCTGAGGAAGAGACCTGGAAACGGAGGAGGAGGAGAAGATCGAGCCGGCGAAGAACGGAGAAGCTCCGGTGGCGGAGGGTTTTGGGTGGCGGTGGGGGGTTGTTAAAGGGCGGGGAGTGGAAAACTGCCAATCGAAGTAACCGGTCGTCGGGGTGTGGGGAATTTTTGTGTGTGCTATAAACGGAGTTTAAACGGTTTGTGATGATTCGCGAAATTGATTTATTTATTTATTTATTACTTTTGAGTTCAAAAGAGATTTAGATTTTTTTTTGGAAAAAAAAAAAAGGAAATTGCGGTTGCATCATTGGGCCAATGAGAGAGGGTTCTATTGAAATTCCGTGACATCTTCCTTCTTATATATGGGTTAAATTAAAGTCAAGATATAGATTGCATAGGGCTTCACCTTTTTTTCCTTGCAAGTAAGGCTATCAGTTTTAGTCCATTAGAAAAAATTACACAAATAGCTATTTTTAAATGGTCTTTTTATTTCAAGGTAGAAAAAATTTTAAAAAAAAAATTGGCAACTTTCACTCTTGGTGTTTTGAGGAAAGAAAACAATTTCTTGCAAAATTTGTGTATTGTGAAAGAACATATCATTATTGTTATGAGAGTTTTACTCTTAGTATTTAGGGCGAAAAAGTTGTACTTGTTATACCAACTATCATCTAAATTGGCATACTCTCTATTGGAATTGTTATTGTGTCACTAAATCAACACTCAATTTATTATAATAGAAAGTTAAATAACAAGTTTAATTGTTCACTCATGGATATTATTACCTTTTTACTTCAATTTTAGAACAGGGACAAACAATAACAAAGAAATAACACTTCTTTTTTATTTTTACACCGGAATATTAAAAATTACTATCAATTCCTAACCAACAATCAATCCGATCCTTGAATCGAATGCATAACCTCTTGATGAAAATCCAATAGGAAATGCCACTATATGAACAAGTAGTGTTGACAACAAAATAACATTTCGTTGGAACAAGATTCAATTATGTATTTTTAGATCTTTTGATTTGTTTATATGAATGAAGAATGCTCTTTTATCAAAAAAAAAAAGATTAAAAATACTAACTTTTTAATTGAGCTCGATTAAAAAAAGCTGCAATTCCAAAGGCAAGTCATCACAAAGATTGGGCCACACTACAACATCCCCATCGCCTCCTCCTTTTCCGGGTTTAAAGCACAAAGGCCCAATGGAAACCTCAACCAACAAACCCGCAACCGATGCCACAGCCCATAATAGCTTCACGTAAAGGCGTTTTCCCATATCCAAGGCTCAATGAGCTCCTTAACCGAAAGAACGTGAAACCAATGCCACAGCCCATGGTACTCGTATTCCACGCAGCCCATGAGCCCAGTGTCTTCGTTAAAACCCTCTCTCTCTCTCTCTCTCTCTCCATCTCTCTTATCCCACCACCGTCACACCACTGCTACTCTACACTCCCGCCACATTTCCATGGATTAACTAACCAAATAACCCCACAACCAACCCAGAAAAAAAAAGTAGTTATAATCCACTCTCTCTTCGGGCCAAGATTTCCCCCCGAAAAATACCACAACAAACCAAAATGGCTATCTCTCCCGCCGCCGTTGTCCTAAACCCCGCCAAACCACTCCGGTGGAGCCCAAGAACATTGTTCAAATCCCTAACCACAAGACCGCCCCGCCCCGCCTCTCTCCCGCCAAACCTCCACCCTTTCCGTGCACACCCATTCCCCTCCCGCCGGAGAACCTTCTGCAGCGTGATCTCCGGCGCCCTCCGCTCCGGGGAGGCGACGACGAAGCCGGAGCTGGGCAATACGACTAGAGTAGGGGAATTCAGGAAGAAGTTGAAGGTCGTGGATATAAAGGGGGGACCCGAAGAAGGGTTGGACCGCGTCGGGCAGACTCTTGTCGTCATGGGTTGGGTCCGGACTCTTCGGGTCCAGAGCAGTATCACATTCATCGAGGTCAACGCTGAAATTGACTTGGTTGACTTTCTTCTTAAGTTTAAACTAATTCCGGGTTTTGTGTGATTATGTTGCTTGTGTTTGTGCATTGTGTAGATTAATGATGGTTCTTGCTTGTCGAACATGCAATGCGTGATGGACTCTGAAGCTGAAGGGTATGATCAGGTACTCCGCCACATTAGTGGTAAATCCATGTGTATGTGTCAATGTGTGTGCTTTTGTAGTAAAATTGGAGCTCTATTGATAGGTTGAATCTGGGTTGGTGAGTACTGGGGCATCAATATGGGTGCAAGGCACTTTGGTGGGGAGCCGAGGTTCAAAACAGAAAGTGGAATTGAAGCTCAATAAAATAGTCGTGGTAGGGTACTTCTTTTAACTGTTTTGTTAGATGTGGTATTTGTTAGTAATCCGGGTTCAATGCATGCACCTTACATTTGTTTATCTCTGTTACAGGTCGGGAAAAGTGACCCTTCCTATCCCATTCAGAAGAAAAGAGTAAGCAGGGAATTTTTAAGAACTAAAGCTCATCTTCGGCCCAGAACAAACACTTTTGGTGCAGTATGGTTCTGCTTCCTCTTTCTATTACTACTACTTTACGGTGCCTTCTCGTAAGGCATGACGGCATTACTCATCATGGCTGTGAAATTTCTTGAAGGTTGCGAGGGTGAGGAATGCTTTGGCCTATGCAACACACAAATTTTTTCAAGAGAATGGGTTTGTTTGGTTATCGAGTCCTATTATTACTGCTTCTGATTGTGAAGGGGCTGGTGAACAGTTCTGTGTGACTACTTTGGTGGGCATTACACTTGTTTTTCTCTTTGTCATTTTTATTACTTTCAACAGTTTGTTATGGGATTCTGTATTGTAATCTGTTCGTTTTAATCTATGCTGATTCACAGATTCCAAACTCTGTGGAACCTGCCAATTCGCTTGTGGATGGCATTCCAAAGACAAAAGATGGGTCAATTGATTGGTCACAGGTGACTTGACTTGTGTTGTTTGCTCTTATATAAGAGCTCCTTCTGTGTTGAAACTTCTTTTTGCTGTTCTCTGTGCTGGTTTCTGTGATGGATTCCATGCATCGATTTGGAAACCTTCAAACTGAGTTCTAAGCTTTATTTATGGGATTTTAATTTACTTCATTTCCTTCTCAGGACTTCTTTGGCAAACCAGCTTTTCTAACAGTCTCTGGCCAGCTCAATGGTGAAACCTATGCCACTGCTCTTTCAGATGTATAAATTTTCTAGACGTGCATTCTTATATCTTTTATGTCACATTCTCAACATAAGCTACATGAACCTTTCTTTCTAATATTTTAAAACTTTGCACATCTTGTCAGGTGTACACATTTGGTCCCACATTTCGAGCTGAAAATTCTAACACTGCTAGGCACTTAGCTGAGTTTTGGGTAAGCATCTTTGTTTTATTGCTTTTTTTCTGTTTTCAGAATCTACCTCTAATTCTAGCTTAATCATTGTTGGGCTAATTACTTGTTCTGTTTCTTCGGTTAAGATGATTGAACCAGAACTTGCATTTGCTGACTTAAATGATGACATGGCATGTGCAACTGCCTATCTCCAGTATGTAGTATGTTACATTTCTCTGTCTTTACCACTGTCACTTTTATGTTACTTTGGTGTAAATGCAAGCTTGCACACCCACTGCTCATTTCTTGTGTTGAATATTGATTCAGCTCATTTTTGTACATGGAAGGTGAGACATATCCTTGAAAATTGCAAGGAAGACATGGATTTTTTCAACACTTGGATCGAGAAGGGGATCATTGATCGATTGAGTGTATGAGCTCTCGAGTGTAACTCATTCTTTGTCAACCTTCCTTTTACACATTTTTCCCCTTGTCAGCCAGATTGTTTTGAGGCTTGGTTGAGAACGTTTGGCTGTGGAGGTTTTTTTCATTTGAAAAATTTTAGGCATGAGTGATGTCTTAAAAGATTTCTATGTTGCTTTTACAGGATGTGGCGGAGAAAGACTTTGTACAGTTGAGTTATACTGATGCAATTGATCTACTACTTAAGGCAAAGAAGAAGTTTGAATTTCCGGTATTTCATTTTGTCTTAGTTCCATTCTTCTGTTGTACCATCATCTTTGTCAACTATATGGTCATTGTTTAGCAACTAGTTGCAGTAATATCTACTGAAATGCTATTGTTGGTTAGCTTTGGTCGGAAAGTGTAGTTTTCTTTAATGTCTCCTTTTTTTCCTCAATGGAGTGCTTTGGGTGTGGAACACTTATTCCTCTGGTACATTCCTAGGTGGAGTGGGGATGTGATTTGCAAAGCGAGCATGAGCGCTACATAACCGAAGAGGCATTTGGTGGATGTCCTGTCATAGTCAGAGACTATCCAAAGGTGAATACTGACCTTGCTGCTTTACTTTTCTTTCGCTTTTGTATATTTTAGCATTTTGTGTTTGGTGGCGCCCTGGAACTGATGTTTTGGGCTTCTTGAATGTGAAACTTTCAGGATATCAAAGCCTTTTATATGCGGCGAAATGATGATGGGAAGACTGTTGCTGCCATGGATATGCTGGTTCCTCGGGTAACAGTGCATTTCCTTTTCCATTTTATTGGCTTGTCTAGCAGTCAATAGTGCATTTCCTTTCAGACTTGTGTTCAACATTTTAGCTTATTCATTTGTTGGTTTCTCAGGTTGGTGAGCTTATTGGTGGAAGCCAAAGAGAAGAACGACTTGAACATTTGGAAGAGCGTCTAGATGAGTTGAAGCTGAACAAGGACAGTTACTGGTGGTATCTTGATCTGCGTAGATATGGCTCAGGTTAGATCTGCGTACATTCTTTGCATCCATAATAGTGTTACCGGGATTCTTGATTGTCCTGTATGGATACATCCTCACATATACCAAAATTCTGATCTTTTTCTTTTGTGTATGGCCAGTTCCTCATGCAGGTTTCGGACTTGGTTTTGAAAGGTTGGTTCAATTTGCTACTGGAGTAGAAAACATAAGAGATGCCATACCTTTCCCTCGGACACCTGGATCTGCTGAATTTTGAGGGCAAAAGCTGATACTGTTTTGTTTTTTCATCCTTAACCTTTCTAGCTTTTAGTTAACATTCAGAATTCTTTTTTGTGAGTTTCAGTAATGTATTTATTGTTTTAAAACTCATTATGTGGAACATAAAGATGCGCGAAGTTGGCAGCATGTGTATTAGTCTGATGGACAGGTGGTCTGTTGTATATTGAACCAATTGTAAATTTATATGATCGTGATGGATGATCTTGATGAAATTTGATAAAATTGTGGAAACCAAAACTTACCAGTTATCCTTACTTGTCTATTCTTCAGGCACTTCTTGTGAACTTGTGATGTGACGTGACTAAAGACAGCAAAAACGTTGATTCGTTTGAGAAATTGAGAAACAAAGGCTTGAAACTTGCATCAATTTAACCTGCACCCGACCAACAAAAACCAATGCATGCCCATGCAACAGAAGTAGAAAACTCTTGTTTTCGGGCGACGCGTCGTTGTATTTCTAACGCGAGGTAAACGACAGGACGCGGACGAGCACGGAACAGTAGACAAGACGACGACAGTATAAATTCGTCACCGAGAGGAGGAAAGCTTTCCCGGTTCCATTCCACTAGTGAAATTTGTGGGCGTATCGTAGTCTAAAAACCAAAAGGGCATTTTATTGTGAAAACTGAAAACCATTCAAAGATACGTTTCTTGGTTTGGTAAAGCTTTAGCCTCTAACAAATGATGGAGGAAACCTTGAAGGTGTTGGATAGCTGTCTTCTTCAAACCAAATGGCGCCTCAAGTCCCACGCCAAACGTCGTCTCCAAATAGGTGTCCTTTTCTTTAAACAATTCCTTTCCATTTATTCTTGATATGGGTTTTTCATCGTTTCGGCTCTCCCTAAACATTAGCCCATCTAGTTGAATTATTATCGTCTTTTGAAGGTTTTCCAATGATGTTTGGTTGAATATATGAAACTGCTTTTTGTTGGGTTTCTCTTGGGGCAGATATTCTAGCGCTCTGCACAGAGCTGAGGCCAGTTATTATGGTTGACTATGGCGGGAAGATGCCCGAGCTTCAAGACCATCTCTGTTTACTTCTTAAACTTTGTCGCCAGGTGTGACCCTTCAACTGAATGAGTGTTGAATGAGTGTTGCATTTAGGTCAAGATATGATTCTGTTTTTTTCTTTTGGGATTTGAGCAAGATGTGTAAAGCTTTGATCTTTAATCCTTCGAAAACTTGAAACTTCTTAATCCTGTTTCATTCCATTGCTAAGTTGATTATGGATTCATCATTGTAATACTGTGTGTTTCGTTGCCAGGAATCTGCTATATTTGAGCATCTAAGAGTGATGGTTATAGAGGACATGATATATTTGATACACACCATAGGGCTAGCGGAGTATGCCAAGTCAAGCTTGGATTCGAAGGTGGAACTGGTTTTTGTGAATCTAGAGCAGGATCCTCCAAAGGTTGCCACCTAGTGCCCACTTTTAGCATTCTGTTGGGTAAAATTTTCATCTTTTGCCACTGTGCCATTTGACCTTTTTGGTTGAGACCCTCAATTTCATTCATTGTTCAGATGGTAACACAAGAAGGAGAAAGCTCATTAGTCACAAACCTTGTAACAGTCCAGAAGTTGTTCTCTTCGGTTTTTTCCCCTGATGGAATTAATAGCGATCTATTGTCATCTCATGCTGCAAGTAGTGTCGCTCAAGCTGAAAATTTTATCAATAAGCCCGTTGCCTCGAAGTCTGATGAACTTATTGATCTTAGTTGCTGTGTTCAGGACAGTCAGATCACTGTGCCAACTTTAAATGGGTAAGTCCAATTTCTTAGAAATGATCCACAACGCCTGTTTTACTTTAGTAATCTCTGTTTTTAATGTGCTTCAGATGGCTGCTTGGTTATCCAGTTGTGTACTTGTTCAGCAAGGACCATATTGCCGATGCTATATGTAACCTTTCTACCAAGTATCTTCGCATCTTCAAAGTTACATTTTCCCGGTTCGTGCTTCCTGCTTGTTTAGTTGTTTTCCTTTAATTCCAGAATGTGTTTACCTGGGATTTTGTTCTGCAAGATCCAATTTGAAGTGTTTGAATGTTATGACATACTGATCTTCTAAGCAACTAGCAGATTTCATGTCTGAGACTGTTGCTGGAAATCAGTTTTCTCTTGAAAAACTGTTCTAGAACTGTAATAGTATAAGTTCTCCAATGACATTAAAACAAAAAAGTATTAATTTAGTTTGATCATGGATACCTGCAGGAATGTTTCACTAAGTAAAGGATCTCAGCCAGAAGAACTGATGAGGTATCGCTTCATAATTTTATTACTATCATTCTCTATGGTAAAACTTTGTTTGCAATCTGGAAAACTTTCTGTGACAAGTTTGTCTAGAGGTCCACAAATAAAACTTGATGATAAGATGTTGTGGCGATACTATGATGAGAACGTGATTACCTTGAGCTTAATCCTTGCTGTTCATACCAGTCAATTCCTTATCTGTTCCAGCACTTGCCTGATCCCCTTGGGACAGGACCTATTTTCCATCCCTAAGCATTCACACTTTCTTCCATTCTAGGATCCACCCTTTTCTGTTGTCTGAGTTTGCCTGTTGTGTTTCCATTGTTATACCTTAACGATTAGTATTGTTTGTGCACTAGTTTAAATAAGCTTGCTTGTCTCAAAACTGTTCAACAGTTTCTCGGTGCCTTATGAACTGAGCATGGGTGGAAGCAACGAACCATGGGCTAAGGCGTTTATGGCTCAACTGCAGTCCAAATGGGAAAAGTGCAAGCAAACATGGAGGTCTTTGCATCTGGAGGTCGATGAATGCTACCCACAAGCAATAGTTTTGTAGAACACAACCCATTCAATATGAGATTCAGTCCCTCTCTACTTCTCTTTGAACCTAATTAATTGGACGGCCAAACATCTTGCAACCAGACCATGTATTGCCTGAAAATTTTTTTTTTTTTTTCTATTGAGAGACGCATCATGCATGTAAATGTAAACTGTAGTTCAGCTGTTTTTACATAGAAATTGGAACAATCAAAATATTCTCGTGTTCAAAATCTCCTTCCTCGCATGGAGCCTGGCTTTTTCTTTTTCTTTTTCTTTTATTGCAGTAAAATGCAAAGATGTTCGTTCAAGAACAACAAAAGGGAGTACAAAGAAGAACTAGGGACCCCGCCGCATGTAAGTGTCGTTTGTTATTTGCTAGAGGATTGAGAAATTGGTTGTAGCCTTTAGTTGCAAACCGTGGAAACTCTAATGGATCATGGGCTAAGGCATTTAATAACTTTTAACAGTGCGTTGTCTCATGTTGAAGAGATGGATTCCGAATATACACCACCTTTATAATTAAGTTAGGTCACCCAAGCAACATAACAAGTAAATGTTGAATTCCTACCCATTTTCCCCCTTTCTATTCTCTTTTTGACTCCACGCTTCTTTAAAGTGCAAAACTTTATTCGGTTTAAAGAAAGCGAGTCGTGTGTAGAGAGAGTTTTCCCCGATATTCAATTCATGTGTGTGAAAAACTGAAAATGGTGGCATTTTGGTACTCTAATCACCCGAAAGATGAGATCTTTTTAGAATGTTGAGTAGGTGGAAATTAGTTCTAGGAGGCCAAAAGCAGGGAACGTTGTCAATTAAGCTTGAACGAAATTCAAGAGTTTGGTATAGTTCCGGATGCCTGCAGGAATTGTTAACTAAGGAAATGATTCCAGCGATGAGATATCCAATTGCGTGGTTTATTACTATATTCTAGATGGCAGAGGTCTTGCGAGCCGCAACTTTCTCGTCAACATCACAAATGCCTGCATATTCATGCTCGTCAGTCTGCAGCAGAAATTCCCTTGTTGTACTACTTTCTGGTAATAATTGTATGTAAAAGTGGTGCTGGTAGAATCTGCTTCACATGCACTACCATATTTGATGTAAAAAAGTAGCCTTTTGAACTACTTTTTTTAAAATGGGACCTTTAAACTACTTCACTGTCAAGGAGGAATAAGATAAAAAATTTGGACCAAAAAGATTAACAATTCGATGAACATAGATACTTTGATCAATGCCGCAAGCTATCCTCACAATTTGGTCACCTTTTATACACCAATTGGAAAAAAAAAGTACTTATTTGGCAAGAACTTAGAAGCAGCACAAGTACTTCATGATTACATTCGGGAGAAAAAGAGACTTGCATATTAAAACCCTCTTCAATTGACTGGCACGCACCAACAAAAGCTACGAAAACTAAAAATGGTGACAAAAAGTGAAGAAGAAAAACTTATTATAAATCTCTATTTTGCTCCATTAAGCAAGAGGAGGGCCTCGGCCTCGGTGGGAAGAGCAGGGATTGCTCCTTTCTTCGTGGTTGTAATGGCTCCACAGGCACATGCGTATTTGAGTACTTCCTTCAGCCTTGGCTCATCCTGAAATTTGATGTAAAGCCAAATGTTTAACAGGTAGTGCCACAGAGAAGCTAGCAAAAATTTGACCCAACTCCACAAAGATAAGAAAATAATCATCAATCTGACTACTTACCTCCAAAACTGATTGGTCGTCAACGATCTTGCATAGTAGGGCTCCTACAAAGGAATCACCAGCTCCTGTTGTATCCACAGTTTTGACATGGAAACCCTCAACTGATCCGCGGAAGCTCTGCATTCCAGAAAAAAACAATTGAAAAATAGTTGCGTTAGACAAGTCAGAGCAGTGCTTACTGGTTTGACACTTGACCAATACTAGCTTGAAAACAGTACGGCAAGGAAGCATCTTAGTTTGGCTCTGTAAATATGTCTCTAACATGTATATTAAGACAACATAGCTTATTGATCCTATGAGGAGACACTGTTTACAGTTTCCACTATTTCCTAATACCCCATCAATCTCCAATATTCCACGCAGCATAAAAGGAAAACAACAGGGGAAAGAGTTGAAAAAGGTATGCATTCTGCATTTGGTATAAGTTGTATGGCTAGTCAAAAAGAAAACACCAAAAAGTGGGTGGTTAATAGGACAATGACAAAGGATTGGGACCCAAATGCCGCAATTAACTTCCGGGTTAGTCCATATTAACATTTAGGCTTTAATTGCGCATCGTATGGCCCCTGCTCTATATGCTTAAGGATTAATGAGGGCACAAGAGACCTATTAAAATGCTAAGTGGGCCAAACGCCCACCTACCACCTACCAGACCGGATATATCAAATAGACAAGTAAGACCAACGTGGTAGTTGGGGCTTTCTCACTAGCGGATGGGCAACCAAAAATTTCAATAAGACAACTTTCCATAACATGAGAAACGAGGAAAACAAAGCTCCCAAGTATGTCCAATTATGAGATTGTACAAAATAATGAGATTGAACAAACGAATTTAAATATAATTTTCAAATACGACATGTTAGGCAGTGTGACATGGTAGTGAACATAATATATATTTGCCATATTCTCATAAAAAAAGAACTAGCACACGATGGTAAGCAAGAAAACAAGAATAACATGAAATTATCAAAATTTCATTTTTAAGGGAAAAAAATATAACACTTAGACCAACCAGTTTGGAGAACAAAGGAATTCATTAGGGAAACACTGAGACATTATTGGCCCATGAGATGGATCAAAGGCCAGTGCCTAAATAGACCTTTTCTTTTCAGGTACAAAATAACAATTTAACAATACATATCACATATATCAACAGAAAAAAATGACGTGGAGTCTACGGTCTAAAACCTGGTTCTTTCTCTCCCTAAATTAATTAAGATTTTTTCTCTCCCCTAAACAAAATTAAGCAAATTAAATATTTAAAAAGGGTCCTACCATATATCAGCCGTTCTAGCTCCCTACCCCACGCTCTTAACATAAAAAACACACAGAAAATACACCACCTAACCCATTACAGCTAAAGGTCAAATTTATGCCAACTGAAAAACTTCGATTTAGACGAAGAAAACTATTGGATCATAGCTGCAAATTGCAAGAGAAAATAATGTACAAAAAAAGTAAACGAGAATACAAAAATACTACCTTGGTGTAGTATCTGCAACCCTTCTCCCCAAGCGTGACAAGGAGAAGTTTCAAGTTATCGTGCCACAGGGACAAGGCATCCTCGTCGGAGATCTTGTCGCTTCCGGTGAGGAACTCTAGCTCCACATCGCTGACTTTGATCACCTCAGCCTTGTCCCATATGCTCAGAATCTGCTCACGCGCCTCCTCCGCCGACGGCCACAGCGGCAGCCTAAGGTTCGGGTCGTAGGAGAGCAGCGCTCCGGCGTCCTTCGCCACCTGCATTGCCTTTATGTGCGCCGACCTGCATGGCTCCACGATCAAGCTAATGGATCCGTAGTGGAACACCTTGGCCTGTGTAATACACGCACAACATAAGACGCGTGGAGGAAAAAACAATAAGAGATACATGCAAAGCAACTTAAGATTGCGAATTGCCCAAACGACCCCTGAAACCACAGGACCCACAGAAGGCAAAACTGTGAGTCACCGCCAGCTGACATTAGCATGGCTTAGATTCAACATGAAAGAATCCAGATCTGCGACTGCCTTTGGTTGGATTCTTTGATTTTTTTTTTCTTTTAGCCAACAAAACAGATCTAAGATACTAAGTGGGACCCAGGTTGAAAATACAATACTAAGAGCTGATGTGGCAATAATTAATAAAAACCCGCCACCTACCAAAGCGCGTGATATGCACTCTCTTATATCTAAAAATCTAGTAACGACTTTCTATTTTGTCAAAATTTTAACGAGAGAGAGGAGATCACTCACAGATCTGATGAGCTCGAGATTGAGCTCTTCGGGCTTCAAGAGCATGTCGGCGCTGGGGTTCCGGTAGAACATGAACTCACGCTCGCCGTCGGCGCGTAGGGTCACGAAGGCGAGGGCGGTCCTGGCGCCCTGGTCGAAGTTGATCCCGTCCGCGACGACGCCGTTCTCCTTGAGGATCCCGGCCAGCATGTGCCCGAACTCGTCGTCCCCGAGTTTCCCGACGAAGGCGGACTTCCCGCCGAGCCTGGAGACGGCGATGGCCACGTTGGCTGGGGCGCCGCCGGGGGCCTTGAGGAAGCCAGGGGCCTCCGCGAGAGAGACGCCGGAGACGGTGGGGACGAAGTCGATGAGCATCTCGCCGAAGCTGACGATCAGCGAGGACGACTTGTCGGACACGCCATTGGCAGCCATTGATAAAAATACAAAAGAAATTAAATTAAAGACTTGAAGGCTTTACAGAGAGAGAGAGAGGGACTAGAGAGATTAATGAGTAAGGGAAGTGGAGAGAGGAGAAATGAAGGGGGAAGGGTAATATTTATAGATAAAAATATGGTCAAATGGCTGTCTCTTTGTAAGGAAATGACGAAGAAAATTAAATTTCTTTTCTTGGATTTTTCGGGATAGAGATTTAAATTAGATATTACTTCCAAAATGTTGTCATTTACTTTTGTGCCGGTATTCCGGAGCTTTGCCCCTACTAATCCGAACTCAATCCGAGACGAGCATTAATCGACCCGAGTTAGCCAAGGGTGGTGGTGGGTGAATCTCACGATGAGAATTTTTTATTTTTATTATTTTCCGAGCAATATATAACTGCAATATAAATTTGTTGGATAAATCTAATTCTTTTTTTTGTTAGTGTTTAGGATTTGGTTGATTTCTTTAATATTGATAATGAGAAAATTAATAGATATTTTGGGAAGTATCTGGGTCCCACCAGCAATAATGCGCAAACCAAGGGGGACCTATCTTCTAGGTGAAGTCGTAAAATTGCTGCATAGATTTCCGGGGGGGTAGGTTGTTGGATAATTGGATTTCCTTTCTTGTGTGGATCCTTACAAATCCACAATAAATGTAAAATTAAGAAACAATGTAAATGGTTATGTTAATTCCATAAACGGGAATGATGTCTTCCTTGCTCCGTAGTCCAAGAGAGCGGAAATGAGTTAGTATTGGAGAATAAAAGGATTATGATGTTGAACATGATTGATCTTGGGATGTAAAGTAGATAAGATTTATAAAAGCTAGCCAAAAAATGATAAACTGGATATATACAAGAATATGAAGATATGAGTGGGGAAAAAGAAAAGAATGAGTGACAAATTCTATGGTGTTTAAGTTACATAAAATGACATGCTTACTAGTAATATTATAACTAAACATAAATTCTTAAAATGAGAGGCATAAAGAAATTTATTCTCTAAGGAAACTAATGTTAGTGGTCACTGGGCATTGTCACTTGGAATAATATACGTAAAATAATTTTTTTCATATCCCAAAAGTAGTTGGTGGCTAGCATGTTTGGAAATTTTGGTGGAAGGATAGTCTCTAGATTGGTGTCTTTAGCATCTTGTTAATTAATTTGTAGAAGCCGAGACATAAAAGCATACATATTATTTCAAGTAAACTTAGCGCTGAAAAAACTGGGAAAATCTCCCTTTTTTTTACCCCAAAAGGGCATGAGGATGTCTCTCTGTTTTTTATCTCAATTGTCAATCAAATCATCTATAACCCTATAATATTAGATAGAAACATTGTTAAGAAGCTGTAAACTTCTCTTTTATTTTATTAATTGTTCGAACATGCGGTTCTGGTATTGCTCGCCTTCCCATTTTGCAATAAAAATAAAATTTCAACTACTTTTCCACCACAAGCTGCACCTTCTAGATTTGTAACTTACAGATGATAAAATGCATAAAAATTACTTAGATTATGGATCTGATTTTTTTTAATCGCCATTTTCGCATAAACACAAGAAGGTAGTCTTATATGAATGAATAAGCTAGACACTCTCCTGATCGATAATATAAAGTATTCATGCATACTTGGCTTGTAGGACGCGAGAGGGGACACCGGACACCCACTGTTTCATAAATTTGATTTCGTGGGTTACCTTCACCCATGGTTTTCTCAAGAGACAATACTGGGTATTTAAACAATTGAAATTTTATGTTATAAATTATTATAAGTTCCTTTTGCTTTCCCCATTTGCAATCTCGATATCAGATTTTGTTGCCATTTTCTTTTTTTTTTTTGGATGGTCTTGATTGTGTAACAATAGATAGCCCCTCACATCACATGGCACGCCGACTCTTTATTTAAAATTTGTGGCAATTTTTTTGGGCAGTCATGCTTCCCTCACGAGCCATTTCTTTAGTATATGGCACAAAGCTTGCTCAATGGCAGTGACATGTGATGCTCTTTATGATGCTCTTTCCTATATTACTATTCTTCTAAAACTAGGCAACCATATTATTATTAGAATCATTTGCAACCGTATTATTTATGTAGAGATGAGTGACAAAGGTGCTCTTTAATTATTCTACGTTTTTTTTTATTTTATAAAAATATCAATTCCATTGAGTGTTAGCAATCTTTTTCATAAATTGATAAACTATTCACGTATTTATTCCCACCAACAACGCCTAACATAAACATCTCCCTTGGAAGTATGGTACCTACCACATGTTGAAGTGCATTGCATAACTAAATTTGGGTGCTCTAAAAAGTTGAAAATTGGCAACATAAACGAAGTTTGCTAATTCTTCCTTTTCATTTGGCTCAAAGGAAGTGTCATGCTTCCTCTAAGCATTGCACCCCACTGCCCAACAATTTTTTGAATTGATAGAATCACACGCTAAGCACATGTGATGTGGCCCTTTGAATTTGATTTCCAATTTTAGTAGCCTAATTTGGTGGCTCACCTTCCAAATCCACAATAATCAATCAAAAATACATAAAATTATGTATTAATTGGATCACACAACTTGACATTGATGGAAAAAGTAGGTCCAATATCATGTAGTAGGGCCATGCACGGATGCATATTAATGATTTGTTAATATTCCTTACCCAACAAATACAGCAAAGCAAAACAGCTCTTATAATGTTATGGCATGTTTGGTATATCTGACCTTACTGAGATCGAAATTCCATTGGCTTAGCTTTGAAGGGAAGATAAACACCTTTGATCCACCTTCCTGTGGGTCTCTCCCGAGTTGTACATGCTGCAAAAGTTAATGCATAAAATTTTTTAAAAAGGTAGGGAAGGAGACTTATCACCTTAATCAAAGCCCCGGAAAAGTGATTAGACTGATTTAAGATTTAATTAATTTTTGTCGGTGCACAATTTGTGGGCTGAAAATGCTTTCTTTTTCTTTTCCAAACATGGCCCTTCCATCCAGAGGAGGAAGAAATGTCCATGTCTGCCAGCATTTGAGGAATTAGCCCTCCTAAAATATCAAATTGGGAAGTGGATAAGTACATAGCTGGTGTGTTAAATGTCCAATTGGACGGTCATACTCATAATCATATTCACATGTCATGCCTTGTCACAAGATGAAGAAGAAAAAGTTAACATGGCATGGCATCTATTCATTTTTTCAACAAGAACATTTGACCAGTTCTATACATAACATACCATCATTATTTGACACAATACAATACAACAAACCTCCCCAAAAAATGAAAAAAAACCTGGTAGTATATGTAATATAACATACAGGCCGAGACAGGATCCAGCTCACGTGCCACTGTTGGAAAATCCGCCATCACACACGAGCAAGATTGTTCATTGGTTTTGTGTGTGTTTATGTTTCTTTTGTTTTTCGAATATGATTAAATTTGATTATGTGTTTGTCTTTGTCAGTTCATGAGTTATTTGCTTCTGTCTGTTCTTGAGTTTTTGTTTTTTTGCCTAAACGACAACGGCACTGAAACGTATTAGTCAACAGTATCCAGAACACACTTGCACACGCTTGTCAGATTCTCCAGAAACTGGAAAAAAAAAAAAATCTTAACCAACACGAACGACATGTCGCCTGTATCACATATTTCCGTGCTAGATGATCATGGATGTATATGTTTAACTTCTTGAGATTCTGACAAAGACAAGACCACTCTCGCCCAAGATGTAACTCATTTTCAAGGGGGTTTTGAAGATTTTAAGCATCCCCACAAAGCTCATATATTCATTTACGATTATTGTCCACAGGAAAAGTTGCTGTTCAACTGTTTTTGGCTGCATCTGCAGCGGCTGGAGATTCTCATAAAGACCACCACCTGTTTCTGGTTCTAACATGTGTCAAGATATCTACCATTTCCAACTTCTTCAAGAACCAGTGAATAATATCAACCGAGTCCTTAAGATATTTCGTTTCCCCGGAGACTGAAATTGACAAAAATGAAATAGACATATGCGGATCCAACTTTATTTTCTATGTGCAGTTCGTTTCTCTTTCAAAATTTCATGACTCATTGTTTGATTGATGTGTTCTCCAACGTTGATGATGAGCCTCCAGTTGTGGACAAACTTTCACCAGTCATGAAAGAGTAACCTGCTCTTTCTTCATGGTTCATGTCCGATAGGTTGTCATCATCAGAATCTGATTCTATTATCAATGGGTCCTCATCTTCAAAATCATCTAGCTCTTGATAAGTGGAATCAGCTTCCGTGTCTGAAACATCTGAAGACAAATCATCATTTCTCTTTTCGGAGTTCCGTGATTCCTTGGAGTCATCCGTTGGACTGCTCAGGATGGATGAGGAACACCCATTATTCGGGTCACCATAAAGGGACATGTGCCTGTGGTAGAGCTCCAATTCCTTTTCAGCAACAGCAATGAAGTGCCTCACTGTCTCCAGTGATTGTTCGTACTTCGATTTCTCATAGGCCTGGAAAGGGAAGGAAGACTTTACCAACTTAGTGGCTGTTCTCTTTTCATACAGGGGTCCCGAAGGAAACATATCATACATACAAAAGATGTTCTAATAGAGACGGAATTCACATGACACCAAGAAAATATGCCAAACGGATGAAAAGTTGATGATCATATGAAAACGAATGTAAAAATGTAGCAACCGCATTTGCACATCTTGTTTCAGTATCACAAAAATGAGCTGAAAAGTAGATGCACTTCATTTCCTTGGAATCAAATCCTATATATAATCTATAAGGACAACAACAAGGATTGCTGAACGTAAAAGATCAACTAGCGGATTAATCACTGGATTGACACCCTTCTCTCTCTATCATATTTGTGACATCTTAACCTGGTACCAGATTCATTGTTTCCTCAGCCATCATTTCCCTCCACTTGGAAACATTTTTACAACCAAAGCACACAAGCAACTCCATACAGCTCAATTTCTTGAGGATAAAATAAGAAGATAAAGGAATAAGCCAACTATTGTTCTTTGGCCTCATCCCAGAGAAAAATAGACTCTCAAAAATGTGCACAAGATGCTACATAGTGATGATCATGATGTAACATATCTGTGTGAATACTCTTCAAGCATTGTTAAAATCAGATTTCAATTTCTTTCTTTATCTATGCTATCATGGAAATGACATGAAACCCAATATCTAGAGCTATGAACTGTTTAAATAGTTAATAATGTTGGAAGATGCGCACCTTCTTTTTGGACAATGTATCAATCGGTGACATGACTTTGGGTTGAACATAGTCCTTCCCCCGGTAAAATACAATGGTGTCGTCTCCAATGGTCTGTATAGGGATCCCTCCACTCAATCTGGCAATTTCTTGAGCATACTCATGTATCTGGCCAGGTTTGCAAGAATTTAAAATAACCTTTACAGTTTCATGTTTCTTCCAATGCATATGCATGTTAAGAATGACACCTCCAAATATACCTCTTCTACCAACAGGCACATAATTAGACTTCTTCTGGGCCATTTTTTTGATAAAGAAACGCTCCTCACCAGTCAGATTATGTGGCTTGACCACAGGACCCTGTGCTTTGGGAACTTCATATCGCTTAAGTCTTTCAACCAGTGATGCTTCCTTGATTTTGGCCTGTAATTCGAGGTACAACCAACAAAAATCGCACATTTAAGTAACAGAAGCAAAACAGCAACAAGGAAATAACATATCAAAAACAAATTTACCCAGAAAGGTAGAAGAATCGAGTTCAGTCACTCACCCTCTCAAGTTTGGACTTAATTCTCTCTTCTACAGTTGCGAATTTCTGCTTCTTCCCCTTAACAGTGAGCCTCCGGGGATCCTTCCTATTAGCGGCCTTTCTTTTCTCCTTCTCTTTCCTTTTCTGCAGTAAAAATCTCTTCTTTGTCAACCACTTATGCTTCTTTGGAGGATCAACCTCATGCGTTTCAAACTTGACCTTCCCTTCAGATATCACCAGGTTCACACTACCATGGCTCAAATTTCTGAATACCCAAGAAGGGTTTTGCAGGTTTAGTGGAATAATATGCCTAGCTGAAGAAAAAACCGATGCTTGAGCTTGTACAATTGGCCTGGTAATCACAAATAATGCCATAAAAAGCTTAGCATTTTACAATATACAAGCAAGCTAACATTTACATATCCAAAAATAATCTGAGCAATAGGTTTCATCAGAGACAAACAGAGTACCTGAGAGAGGATCTAGTAGAAGATGATGATTGCTTGAGAAGTGAAGAAGCTCTTCTTAGGCCAAAAGTTAGAGCTCTAGCCATTTATGTACAACAGAGAAACAAATAGCAGCGAGAACTGAAAACTGATTCCGACAAATTCTTCTCAATCAAATTAAAGAATGAACATAAATGAATGACAAATTCATTGAAAACCAGATAATCTCGAGGAATACAATCAAGAACCCTAAATTCGAATTTGGTATTAAGATTTTTGCAGACGAACAAGGACTGGGCCAGAGTTGACAGAAAAAAGATTCGGCCTGCTTTGCTTTAAGCCCAGAAAAGTAAAGCCTATTGGGCCCATGAAAACAGTCCCCACTCAGGTGACCCGGACAAGAAATGATCTTACGTGTTGAAGAACACTCGATTTTACCACGTGTATGAACCACGTACGTTGGATCATTGGTTTTGACTTCCGATTTGATCGTGGACCAATCTTGATCTGCCACGTCAACGTTGCCTCGCGTCCCCATTCTTATTAGCCTGAACGCGCACGCTTCTCTCTCCGGCCCCTTACACGCTCGGCGATTGAAGCAAAATACCTAATTCGATCCTCTGCGGTTATAATCCAGTAAGTATTTCAAATATCCACTTTCCATTTGTTTGTTTAAAAAGTTTTAAACTTTTTTAGGTTTTCTACTTTTTCAATCGCTCTTCATTGATTAAGTGCATCGCCAAACGTAAAACTGGAGGAATTTGTTTGGTTTTGATTATGTATTGTAAAGTTTGTGATTAAGGCTCTGGTGGGTGCTGCGATTTTGTGGGTTTAGCAAAGTAACCGATAAAGATTGAGACTTTTTTAGTTGTTTCGTTGAAAAGTGAGTTTGTTGTTAATTAGGGAGTCTTTATTGTTAGGTAATTATAATGCAGGTGTTTGCTGGTTAATGTGAATTTGGGCTCTGATTGGTTGGTGAAGATAGTTTGTGAAAAAGAGAATTGGGTCAATAGGAATGGTTAGAATCAAAGTAGACCTGATATGGGTTTTGGTTAGGGAGACAATGTCTCTCATAAGGAAATTGTTGTACTGAATTGTTTGTTATTGCAGTGGAATTTGGGGTGGATGGTGATGTTAATGGCGGGGTCGTGGCAAATATTGAGCTTGATATTGGTAGGGTGGGTGACACAAGCGAGGTTGGTGAAAGTTCCGGTGAAGGTGATTTCCAGCTGGATCATGATTGTAAAATGGACGGGGACTCGTTGAGTAAGGATGAAAGCCAAGATGCAACTCCAGGTTCAACTATGAATGAGGGAGATGAACCCTACCTGGGACAGGAATTCGATTCTGAAGCAGCTGCTCATGCATTTTACAATGCTTATGCAACTCGTGTGGGTTTCGTCATCCGTGTAAGCAAGCTTTCGCGGTCAAGGCGGGATGGATCTGCCATTGGCCGTGCACTTGTTTGTAACAAAGAGGGGTTTAGAATGCCTGACAAACGTGAAAAGATTGTTAGACAGAGGGCAGAGACCAGGGTTGGTTGCAGGGCAATGATTCTGGTGAGAAAAGTGAGTTCTGGGAAATGGGTTGTTACAAAGTTTGTGAAGGAGCACACTCATCCTCTGACACCGGGTAAAGGCCGAAGGGATTGCCTTTATGATCAATATCCGGTTAGTTTTTGCTCTCCTGCTCCTTGTATTGGTTGTATTTTGTGCTCTTTGTGGTTCAAGTGTGCATTGATTTTGGTGATATTTGCTTGCTATCTTGTTTCAACTTCATTCTTGCTGTCCTTTTTGCAGAATGAGCACGACAAAATTCGAGAATTGACGCAGCAGCTGGCCATAGAGAAGAAGAGAGCTGCAACCTATAAAAGGCATCTGGAATTGGTGTTTGAGCAGATTGAAGAGCACAATGAGAGTCTATCCAAGAAAATTCAACACATAGTGGACAGCGTGAAGGAGATGGAAAGCAACGAGCTGCAAAATCGTGTATAGTTTCTTCATTGTCTCCGTCTTTCCAACGATAGAGTATACAAACATGCTGTTGGCTGTGGCGCCACTTTTTGTGGCTTAGATATGACATTCTGACTACCTTATTTTACTTTAGGTGTCCAATTAGTTGAACCCTTGCGAAATTGTTTGGATTGGTGGCATTCACTTGATTTCCTTGTACAAATTATGATCCAAATTGGAACAAGCGGTTGTTAAGTAGAGAGTTGATGTATACTGTATAGTTTCTTCAATCTAGTTTTCCTATGATTGTGTCAAGAATGTGCAAAATCTAAAGTAAAGAAGGATCATTTCCCTGGAGTTGGAAGTTGTGGAGTCTGGAGTTTTATGTGCTTTCTGCATTCCCTTGCTAGTTTCCTCTAGTCTTCAAGTCTTGTCAATCCAGTTTAATAAGAAAAGCCGAAGGTTTACATGTACAGTGAAAAAATGATTTGACAATTATAGGGCAGGGGATTATCCTCTTTAAGGTTGTAATAAACTATGCAATGACTTGGTAATTCTTCCAAGAAAAAGTTAAACACAGGTGAAAGACTGGTGTGTCTTTGGTCTAACAAGCCTTGTTAGGTTTTTGTAACTAAGAATTCTAGTAGTCCATGAATTCAAACCATCATCAGGAGTGTTTGTAGAATTACTGCATAACATGAAAAAATTAAAATCGAATTGACAGTCTCAGCTAAACTCTCGAGAGATTGAGTTGGGCAAAGAATATAGAGAGAAAAACACGTCTTCCCTTTATTTATTTTTAGAACCAAAATTCGTCCCCAAAACCGTTAAAACCCCGACACCAAAAAGAACAAAACCCTACGGTCTTCTGCAGTTACTGACCGTTATATTTAGTCCCCAGCCGCCACAAACACAAAACTTATCTCTACAATCACACAAAACAGGATCGCGAGAAATTTAAACCAAACCTTAAAGTTTTCACGTTTTATCTCTTCCCTCCCCTAACCACCACCACCCAGCAAAACGTCGCCGGTGACGGAGGACCACCAAGCCTCCGCCCGATCTCCTAAAAATCTAATCTTCTCCCTCTCCTTCACTCCTATGTTTTTCGAATTTCTTTTGCTTCGACTAATGATTTTCATCTCAACTGAAGATATTTCCTCTATTATCCTGCCTATTAGTATTCGAGGCATTCACGATTCCTGAGCAAACCCATCTCCAAGATCGTGTCTTTCTCCCGTCTGGTCTCTAAACTGCATCTGCAGGTCATCTTTTGGTTAAAACCATGAAGAAGAGAATGATAGCTCTAGGGTTTGAAGGTTCAGCCAACAAGATAGGAGTAGGGGTTGTGACACTAGACGGCACAATCCTATCAAACCCGCGTCACACTTACATTACCCCACCCGGTCATGGCTTCTTGCCCCGAGAAACCGCACACCACCATCTCCACCATGTTCTTCCTTTGGTTAAATCCGCCCTGGAAACAGCACGGATCACCCCAGATGAAATTGACTGCCTTTGTTACACCAAGGGTCCAGGGATGGGGGCACCTCTGCAAGTGTCGGCTGTTGTTGTCCGGGTTCTTTCCCAGCTATGGAAGAAGCCAATTGTTGCTGTGAATCACTGCGTTGCTCATATTGAGATGGGTCGGGTTGTTACCGGGGCGGATGACCCGGTTGTGTTGTATGTGAGTGGCGGGAATACGCAGGTGATTGCTTATAGTGAAGGAAGGTACAGGATTTTTGGCGAGACTATTGATATTGCTGTTGGGAATTGCCTGGACCGGTTCGCTAGGGTCTTGCATCTTTCCAATGATCCGGCTCCTGGTTATAATATTGAGCAGGTACTTTTGATGTTCTGTTCCTTGTTCAGTTTAGATTTCCTGCTTTTTTGGAGCTTTGTGGGTTTGTCTATTCCTTGATTAAAAAGCTTGCTTTGCCTGAGTTAATGTTTGTATTACATGCTTGGTTTCAGAGACCTTTAATGTTTTCATCAACTTTCTCTGCTGTTCTGTGAACTTATCAACGACGGGAAATTGTATGAAGCTATAGCTTACATTGCTAGTTTTGGTTCTTGCTAAATGTTTTTAATGATTGTGTTTTTTATGGTATGCTATTCGAGCTAGTGAGAGCACTCCAAGTATCATAGTTGTTATCCCGTTTATCAACAAAATATGATAGAAGGGCGTAAAAATGCTTCCTTTTGAAACAATAGACAAGCACTCGTTTGTCCAAGCTTGGCTCTGTATGTTTAGTGACACTTGTTGTCATGGTGGACCTTTTTACATTCTTTGACCTGGGGATTGCTGTGACGTTCATTGTTTGTCTGTTCCTTGGTCCGTGTCTGCAACTTTAGAATCAGGAATTGGTTGGGGGCATTCAATTATGCTTTATGGAATGTGGTGTAAGGGCTTTCAAAGTGGACAGGATTCAGTGATCATGATGGATTTCATTCCTTAATATATAAAACTTGGTTTTACTTCTTTCCTTTGAGGCCTCTCCATCGTACTTCCAAGTGAAGGCTTTTAGTGGAAATGTGAATATCTTGTTTCCTGCTTGGTTTATTAGGCGTACTATTGGATATATTAGAGTAAAAGTGCACATGTGTTTTGATTATGACGATAGTGGTCGTTCATGCTCAGTCATCTAACTTGAATTATTTTGTGCAACTGCTGAAACATGTCCACTTCACTTGCTTAATTTTCTTCTTCATCAGCTTGCTAAGAAAGGAGAGAAATTTCTAGACCTACCTTATGCTGTCAAAGGAATGGATGTTTCTTTCAGTGGAATCTTGAGCTACATTGAAACTACTGCAGAGGAGAAACTTAAAAACAATGAGTGTACCCCCGCAGACTTGTGTTACTCCCTCCAGGTAAATCATGGTGAATGCTATTATTAGGATGAAGTATCTGCTTTAGAATGTGAATCATTTTTCTTATATCGAAAAGACAAAAGCTATTAGTTGGTAAATAGTTCTTATGTGCTTGCTGCTTATATGGTAATATTTCACAGGAAACGGTGTTTGCTATGCTTGTGGAGATTACGGAACGAGCAATGGCACATTGTGACAAGAAAGATGTTCTTATTGTTGGTGGTGTGGGTTGCAACGAGCGGTTGCAGGAGATGATGAGAACAATGTGCTCTGAGCGCGGTGGCACGCTGTATGCAACAGATGACCGATATTGCATTGACAACGGAGCAATGATTGCATACACCGGTCTTCTTGCATTTGCTCATGGTACAACAACTCCACTAGAGGAATCAACTTTCACCCAGAGGTTTCGAACTGATGAAGTGCAAGCAATCTGGCGAGAGAAAAAGGACTCTACTGGCATGAATGATATTGGGAAATAATGCTTAAATCAAGTGAACCTAGTGGTTGCAATTGCTATCTATTTGGTTTATCAATTTACAATGCACGATATAATCTAGTGACCTGAAGTATAGAGTATGTTTTGTTTTCTGCATCCTACTCGCTGGCTAATGCACATTAGATTAGCACCCTCCTATCCATTTTACTTGTATACTGTATGCTTATGCTTCTGATAAATGCTACTACATGTCTTTTGTATTCAAGTTTGAGTAAACTTAGGAGAGAACTAATTGAACCTTCATCTGGTAGTTTCTCCCACACATGAAATCAATGTATTTTCCAGTACTAGATTTCTTAGATGCTTTTGTAAAGTAACCTGTACCAATATTTGTTGTCTTACTGACAGTTAGTTGTGGATTGTTACTAAAACTTTTGTGGTATGCTCTTCCCTCTCCTGCCCCATCACTCCCTTGAATTTTTTCATGAAATGAGAAAGGCATAGGTGATTAAGGATAATCAATGCAATCTTACTAGGATAAGAAGACTTTATCCTAAACTTGTACAGGTTATTTTATGTCTGGATTTTGTTGAAAACTAAGCATGATATTCTCCGTCTAAGGTCCACAATGCTTCAATTCCGTCACCATCTTTGTTGTCTATAAGCAGAGCCTACATAAACAAAACAATTTTGAGGAAAAAATGTACATTATTATTCCAAGACCACTTGGGGGGGCTACCTAGGAGTGTGCTAATCCATTACGGGGAAAAATGGTTATTAGGCAGTTTTTTCTAAATTTCTCCGTTCCTCCCAGTGGCAATGCCTCGCGAAAATTAATGTTCCCATATGGTACGAATTGGCTTTTAAATGACATTTCTTATTTGGTGCTAAAAAATTATATGATTTCCAATCTGATTTGGTGGGCTTCAAAGTTTTGACAGTTTTCGTCACCAACTTCCTCAATTGGATTTTTTTTTGTCTTTGTTTTTAATTTTTTTCTCGGAAACTCTTTGAGTTCATTCTGTGTGACACCCAACAAGAAAGTCCTGAATAGAAAAAGGAGCTACAGTCAATTCATGTTTGCTGTGCGTGATCATCTTCTTCTAAGTCATGAGGAAGAAGTGAATCACCTTAACTTGCTTCTTAAGTTTTAGATATCCAGAAAAAAAAAAAAAACACAAAAAATGTAATTATATTTTTCCAAAAAAAATTACATAGCCTGTCAAATTAATAATGTTTGTAGATTTCCTTGTGGGCCTATATATCTATTGTAAGTTTCCTAAGAGCAATATGACTCTCATACAAAGGCTCATAAAGCAGCGGAAAGATAGGAAACTACCCTAGAACCACATGTGAGGCTACAAAACCGAATAACAAATTTTACTTACTTGGAGATTAGGATCTTTCACCTAATTATGAGTATAGAACCAGCAAGAGCAGGATGAAAACGTCCCCTCCTCTACGGTATCCACACGAACCTTGATCGTCCCGGAAACGTCACACGAATCCAAGAACGGGCACTTCCACTTGATGTGCTAGCAACAAGAATGGNACATGACTACAATCATCCATAGATTGGCTTTTGGGCATATAACTAACATCTATTTACACTTACATTGTGAGAGAATATTTTTTCCAAAAAAAGATAAAGGTGAGAAAGATGTGAAGTTTGAAAGAGACCCTAAAATAGAATAGGTCAATAAGACCAATATATGCATGGATGATACTTAAAGTATTTTTATCTATAAATATATGAAGAGTCCATCTCCTTCGCACATTCCTAAACTCACAAAACTCTGAACTAAGTGAAAGAATTATTGCAACTAAAGGTTTTTCCTATTCAACTCGATACAACTAAACGAGTTCTTGTTTTAATACAAAAAAAAGTGATTGTTTTGTTTCTCATTCCCCATCTCAATTGTTTTGTTTGTTTGGGAACTCTATTTCTATTTATTTTCAGTATTATTGCTATAGGTCATACAAAATAATTATAAATATTTTTTTCTTATATATGTTTCCCTTCTATGTGTGATATATGTATTCTTTAAAATAGTTCTTACCAATCATTTATTTAAGTGTTAGTTTAATCATTATCTATGCTCTTGAAAATATATTGTAGCTCACATTTTATTGGTTTCCAGTTTTGCACTTAAATGCTAATTTGTTCTTGTGTAAACTAAATTTTAACGTTTCCGACCGAGAGACAAAATACCACATGCATAAAATCTGGTTTAAACTATTTTTGTTTTTTTATTATTTATTAAAAAAACCTATATTGATATGATGTTACATGTAGCTTCCTCACAATATTTGTACGCTATCTAATACACTTTGTTTTTCTGCTTTGTTGGCTGTTTTGCAGGTTATACTACAAAGCCTTGAACTAAGGTCCAATTTGGTTAGTACCTACTACCTAGCCATCTTATTCTCTTTTCTCCAAAAACAAAAAAAAGAGCAATTTTGCTTAGACTTGGTATGATTTAATTTTGTTTAGACTTGCTTAAGTCTTATTCTCTCTTAGACTTGGCATGTATTAATTTTGCTTGTTTGATCGAACTGGTGACAAATTGATTTTTTTACTAAATTATCCTAAGCTTTTGAACAAAAGCATCAACAATATATTTTATTAGTGCGTGCTGTTACATGATTTTTCCTTCGTTGTATAGTGCCTGCTGTTACATGATTTTATTAGTGCATGCTGTATTATTTACAAGATATAATTATATTTTTTTGTCTGCTCAAATAATAATATCATTGATCTATTGTTCTTCACAGGTGTGACGGGAATTCGTGGGGAACTATGGCACATATCATGATAATGAACATGGTGGTTGCTTGCCTGCTATTTGGCGTTGTTTCCTCCACCGAGCCTCTTGCATGGAATAATTCTACGGGCTATCCAGTGGAAAATGAGAAGTTTGAACTTTTTCATATCAGTCAAATAGAGCATAACTATAATATGTCTCTACATGCTCGCTTGGAGAGGGATGAAAAGAGAATCAAAACCTTAGCTCAAGTTCTTATTGGTGAGCCAAATATTCTATTAGTGAATACTACTGTTGAGCAAGGTGAAATGCTAGGTACTCTTGAGTATATTGTGAGGATTGGTGTAGGAACTCCGCCAGCTTATCAATTTTTGGCAATTGACACCGGTAGTGATTTGCCTTGGGTTCAATGTCAACCTTGCTCTAAATGCTACTACCAAGTCAACCCTATTTATGATCCTAAAAAATCTAGCACCTATGAAGAAATTTCATGTGAGAGTACCAAATGTCAGCTTTTAGGAAAACAACATAGCTGTAAGGATCACCAATGTAGGTATAATGTGGGTTATGGGGATGGATCATCATCTAAAGGAGTGATAGCCTTAGAGAACTTTACTTTTGGGAATGCTATAATCTCAAATATAGCCTTTGGGTGTGGGCATAAAAATAAAGGACACTTTCTCAATTTTGGGGGAATATTGGGATTAGGAAGAGGTGACCTTTCTTTTACAGGTCAATTGCGTGGATCAACAAGAGGAATTTTCAGCTATTGTCTAGTGAATGCAGGAAGCACAACATCGGGATGGCTGCGAATGGGAGAAGAGGCAATACCTGCTCGTGCTGCTTGGGCTCCATTGATGTACAACCCAAGAACTGACCCTTCATTTTACTATGTTGGTTTGTCAGGTATAATGGTGGGACAGATGAAGGTACCTATACCTGACCAAGTATTTCAATTGAGCTCTGCTGGGAAAGGAGGGGTTGTCATTGATACTGGGACAGTGATATCTAGGTTTCCTAAGGCAGCTTATGATGTCTTTAGAGATACTTTCATAGCACAAACTAAGCATCTTCCAAGAGCAAAAGGAATTTCTCTACTGGACACATGCTACAATCTTACTACAATGCCCTCAGCAGTCTTCCCAAATGTGTCACTGCACTTCACTGGGGGACCAATTCTTATTCTCACGAACAACAACGTTCTAATCAAGGTGGAAGGTTCGGATATTTTTTGTCTTGCATTTGCACCCACTTCCGATGACTTTTCTATCCTTGGTAATATTGTGCAACAAAAAATCCAAATTACAATTGATCCAAGGAGTAGACGTATAGGATTTGGCCCTGAAACTTGTGCCTCCGGCGGACAACATGG
>JAKUCV010007608.1:84831-106896 GCA_028386065.3 Turnera subulata
CGAGCCTTTTTTATTTCTCCAGGTATATTGCCATGCCTCAACTTGTTCCACTTGAGCAATTCTATTCTTGTCTTCTTTATGTAATCAATGATATCCATGATTGAAGCTTCGTTGGCTTCCAGGCGCCATTGAGCATCTATGATCTGGCCACACTCTTCATCACGAGCCCAATGTTCTTCAAATCTGAAAAGTTTCTTTTTTTGGAATGGACAACCAAAGAGTTCAACCTTTACTGGTAAGTGATCAGACGAGAATTCAGGAATATGAAGCACACGATATGAAGGAAATAGCCTTTGCCAATCAAAAGTTGACACTGCACGATCGAGACGAACTTGAACATTTGCTTCGCCTTCCCTTCTGCTATTCCATGTAAATGGGTAACCCCTATAACCCATATCAGCGAGGCCACAAAAGTCTAACGCATCCCTGAAAATTTGCATTTGCCTTTCACTGCGTTCTCCCTTGTTACCTTGGAGTTGTATGATTCTACTTCTGCTGCTGTGTCACTCCGCTTGATTTATCTCTATTGATCATAAGTGATTTCTCCCTCTAGTTCAAACAGTGATCCAAACATCGTCTCAGAAGAATTGCTTTCCTCCCATAATAAACACCTCTAATGAAGTATTGCCATGTTAAAAAGTAAGCATGTCAAATATTTACGTAAATAGCAGCTGGTTTTAAAGTGAATGCAGGCGTGCATTTATCGGTGTCAATGGAATTTTTTTACTGCACGGATACATGTCGCCAAACTTATAAAGAGACCATGGAAACATATCATCAATAAAGTTTAGACAATGTACCAGAAAAAAGAAAAAAAAAACAGAAGAAAGTAATTTGTAGCCCGCAAGATACCTGATGAGTTTCTCCTCTAGCTCGCGGCAGCGCTCCTCTCAATATATCAACTCATGTGACGATGGTGGGTGTGAAATGTCTAAAAACCCATCTTGATCTTCTTTTGGTCTATGAGCGTTAGTTTAGTTTTGGTGTTTATGACATTAAAGCCTAACTAGTTAGTGAAGATGAAAAGCTAATTAAACACAGTTTTGTGTGTTTGTGTTTTGTTTGTCTTAAGAGGAGAAGACGAGTAGTACTACCAGTGGCGGCGTGTGTTGAACAAGATGATGACCCTAGGCTAGGCAACTCTTCTTCTCACACGTGTGTGCCTCTTTTTTTTGTTTTTTTTTTCTAGAAAAAGAATTGCCAAGCCGGATAAGTCGGCTAAGTGAGCCGTTTGCTTCAGCCATTCGCCGAACTGTATGAGCCATGCTTGAGCCGAGCGACTTGGAGCTGTGATAATTGTAAAAGTACAACCTACGGGCTCTTCCTCTCAGTTGACTGTTGTGAATTTTGATACAAGAAAACAACTATAGTTGACACTTGACAGTATCGACTAAAATACTATCCTTGCTATTTGATAAAACTACTATAGTCTACAACTGGACTTATTGTCATTTTTCATTTCTTTTGGAAGCAGTGCAGCATGTGGTTAATTATCTCTGATCCAAAAATCTGTAAGATTTAGAATGCATCAGGTAAATTACAAATTTCGTTATGTCCTCAATAAGTTAATATTAACAACATTATGGGAAACAAAACCAGTTGACTAAACGGGGAAAATTTTTCCAGGGACTCTTTTGTACTTGTCATATATCGCGGAGAGTACGTAGCATGGTTCTTGTTCTATTGTCAATTACTCCTCTTGAATATTTATCTCTATCGAACTCTGTCTCCTGGTGGTGATCATTGTTGGTTTCTGACATCGGCTTCTGCCCCCATATCAGAAGGAATAGCACACAGTATTGATTGCGTACGCATAAAATTCACCATATAAAATGTAAGCAACAGCTAATTACCTATTCGATAGGGCATCCAACATGAGCAACGAACACGTTACGTACCCTCGCTCCAGCATGATCCTTCACTGCGTTTCTTATAACTTTTGTTCCTAGATATCTATAGAAGGTAAAACCTACAAATTAAGTTTCCTAGAAACTTAAATTCCAAGTCATTCCCATAAATCCTGACCATGAATTACGCACGGCCAAAATTCATTCAATTTGTATATATTTACATCCAATTCAATTCCATTTATGGCATTTCCGTTTCTTGGTTCCCCACAAGCATGGCAGCAATACACACCGCAATCATCTTAGGAAGTGGTGGTCGTAGTCAACCGTCGGCAGAATAAGCATGCATTCTAGCTAGGTGGACATTGAAGTCACATTCAGAACACACCGAAAGCTCCCTTGTAACGTGGGTGGTTATCTATTCTCTCTCTCTCCCTCCATCTCCATCTGCTCTTTGGTTTTGTCTAGAAAAATACAGAAATCATCTTCATACAGTTCTTAGGTTGTGGTTAGTGGGTTATTTTCTAGTGATTAACATCCTAATGCTCTAACTCCTCCTGACTAATAAAGATGCGTGATGATCTAGAGGAATCAACCGATCCAGACTCCGGTTTCAACGGGCTCCAATTCAACAGATAAAGATAAGTCTTCTTCTTCTGTTAATTTAATCTTCTGTTGTGCAATATGTTTATGTGTTGAACATGTTTAATTTCCCAACAGATGATAAGGGTGTTGAATTACTTTCGGTACTTCTAATTATCAGGACTTGTGAAGGTACAAGTTGCAATGTTGGCAGAAGTACGTAGCAAGCACTAGATGAAACCACAGATTGCATGCTACACATCTATGTTTTTTTCTCCACCTACTCCACTGGAATATAAGAGGACGTGCGAGCTTGTACCTGTACTGAGTCCAAGAACTGTTCAACCTCGGTTACTATGTTCTCACTCTGCTGATCACTTGATTTCGGGATGACATCACAAATCATGGTCCGAAATGCAATTCACGTCGAGTTTGATCTTTGCACTTCTCGCAGCTGTACGTACACAAAGCCAATGCGGATATCTCTGCAGCCATTGCAGAAGAACCTGTTAAAATCGTCATGACGGAGGATGAGAGGTTGGGTAGAGTGAAGGGCAGTAATTTTTAGCTCAGTGGGAGATTTAAAGCATGAATTGTGGATGATATGTTGTTCGCAAACTTCATGATGGCATCCATTGCATGGTAATTTGTGACCGCTACGCGCGTACCATATATGTTACCAGATGCTTGATTCTCTCCTTGATTTCCTCATAAAATATCAAGTCAAGTCATGATCGTGGATGAAATATGCCGGCCTGTTGATCTGCTTGGTCTAGGAGGGTTGAGGGGGTATGAAATTATACATAGGCTAACGAGTGAAGATGGAAACCTAATAGTTTTGTGTTTACAGGGATGGCTTAGTACGTAGTATTAGTTATATACAAACCGGATCGAAGAAACTGAGAATCAAGGGTTGCTCAAGTTCTCGGCGGAGACTGTGACTCTGTGAGTACTATACTGACAAAGTTCCAAGTTGAAAAATTAAAGAGCTCCGCCATAACCACAGTCAGCTGACAAGCTCGATGGAGCGTACGAGTTTGGGAGAAACTTTGGAGACAACGTATAAACAAGGAAAAGACTATACGTACAGCGTCGTCATGCCACCAATGAAAATGTTATGTGTGGAAAATTGCAAGCCACAGAGGCCACGTTGAATTAATGTTTTGTTTTCTCGTACAAGCAGCGGGATACTTTTTCTGATGGAAGAGGTGTGCAGTGGAGAACCAAGGATGATGGAACGTACAAAGGCGTCCATCTCTTCAACTTCACTTATTTTATATTTTAGTCACCAAATATACTTTGGATATCTGTTCAAAAAAATATACTTTGGATATGATTAAATATATTGCTTCATCTACTACCATGATAAGAATAGTCGTCTTATTTTCAATTTTTTAAAATAATAAATTTGCTCCTCCCGTCCGTTACTTGTGAAGTAGATATATGATACGGTAAGAGCCCAATGGGCCCAAATTCCATCCTTTTGGTAACCCAAAGAGTCGAGCTTGGTGAAGTCCAGTCCAACGAGAAAGGTTGTCCTTGTCCGCTCGCAATCTCGGAAGACCAATAAAAGCCAGACACGTGGCCTTATTTGGTTGGATATGGTGCACAATTGACCACCCAAAGAAGCACGTGTGGAGAGGAATATAAAAGGGGAGCAAATCAGCTTGTAAATGCACTTTTTGACAACATACATTACAATAAAAGAAATATTTCTTGCTTTTATCTTCAACCTGTCTCACTTACTTCTCTCCCGGGTTTTCGTCCCTACAAATATAGTAGTATCACTCCCGTATCTATCATGTTATTTGACTCTAGCAGGGGCGGATCCAGGAAAAAAATTAAGGGGGCCAAAACATAATATCATTTAGATTTTTTAGGGACTGAATTGTACTTTTGAGAATAAATGGGATAAAATGAAGGAGAAAGTGCAAAGATAGGACTCGAACCCACGTCAATCTGACCACTCAACAGCACACCAACCACCGAGCCACATAACAAAACTTGATATTTTAGTACCAATTAATGGAGAAAGTTGGAGTCTCTTGATAGCATTAACTACTATTAACTGCAGGGTCAATCATATTTTTGATCCTTGTGTTTATCTATTTGGACATTTTTCATCCCCGTATTACAAAATAGACATTTTTTATCCCTGTGTTGATTTTCTTGGATATTTTTCATTTTTTTCGGATTTTCCAAAAAGAAAATGCTGACATGTCAATTAAAAAACTGACATGTCAGCTATCTGGGCCCACATTAAACTAAAAACACGCAACTCAAATCACACCATCCAACCTTTTTTTGCCTGTGGGTTTTGGACTTTGTGCTTTCAAGTTAAATTTGGGCCCACATAGCTAATGTGTTAGTTTTTTAATTGACACGTCAGCATTTTCTTTTCGAAAAATCAGAAAAATTTGAAAAATATCCGAAAAATCAACACAGGGATGAAAATATCCATTTTGTAACACAAGGATGAAAAATGCCCAAAGGGATAAACACAAAGATCAAAAATATGATTGACCTATTAACTGCGACTCCAAATCTTGTTACATACATGTCCTTTTCTTTCTAACATTTTCTTCAACTGGACATCGTTTCTGGTCATTAAAGCGTTTTTTGGTCCCTGTGTAAGGCCTCAAAGTTAGAATTTATCCTCGTGTAAGATTTTGGCCTTTTTCATCCTTGTGTTCGATCCTTTTGGTCTGTTTTGATCTCTCCGGCCAAAACCCCTCGGAAATCGCTGATGTGGCACATTTTTCGGTGCCACATCAGCTTTGTGGGTCCCAAAGGTATCATTCCAACCAAAAAAACCAAATCCGCTCGACCCGAACCGTTCGCCCACCCAATTGACCCATCAATTGAAGATGTAATATTATTTTTTTACTAAAATATGTAATATTATTTAAAAATCCCATATTAATTGATATATTAAATTTAAATTTTGGTAAAAAATTAGCATTAACTCTAATGAACCTTGATTGTCTCATATTATGCTAACAATCAATTATTTAACATTAGATTTAGTATTTGAGTTTTAATAATTCTCTCATATTTTATATATGAATTACCCCAATAAATAATGTCTTAATTACATTAATAGACAAAACAAATACGAAAATGAATAGGAAAATGAAACTTTTATTATGCATTTTGATTACAACTGAAGATGGGATTGAGTTACAAATAAATATAGATTGAATTACAAATAAATATAGGGAGAAATAGAATTGCAACAGGATATATATACAGAAAAAAATGAAGGCACACTGAAGACGAAGCCAACCTATCCTGCAAAATCAAAATAACAAATCAGGTGAAAAACACTAAAAAACAATACTAATAAACCAAATCTGAATAAAGAAGAGAATAATTCATATATAATTCACATTCCATCGGCAAATTAGTTCCTTTATTTTACAATCTAAAACCAAAGAAACCAGAAATGACACCACGAATTGAATCTTAGGGAACCAAACAAAAACAAACAACAAAGGAGGAGAGTACACCTTTGAGTCAAAGGCAACCAAACAAACTAAATCCAGTCACGATCTCAGATCTACATAGATCCCTCGATCCTGAAACAACAAAACACCAAAAAAAAATTGGTTAAAACCTGTAACCCACAAATCGAAACTGAAGAGAAAATGGACGGGTCCTTACCCGATTATCCATCTCGGTTGCAGTTCAGGTCGTCGCCAAATGAAAACCAACAATCCGTAAAAAAAAAACTATTTAATACTACCAACAATTCCATGCACCAGGTTCCACCACCTTCGGCCAATTGCATTCCATACCATGCCATCCAGATCTGCCACCAATCAATTTTTTGCTCCCTCGCACGGTGGCGGCGGCGAATTGAAGGGAAAAGAAGGAGAGGGTTAGCGGTGTTACCCACGAGGCATGACCATAAGAAGAGGGAGATGGGGCGGCATGCGACTCGACAGTGGTGGCGAGTCTGTGAACGACGACAGTGGTGGGTTCAAGAACAAGAGGACGAAAGTGTAGAGGTTGATTGTGGTGTTGCTTGGTGTGGTGACGATGGTGGTGATTCTTTGATTATTTCTCTTCGAGCAATTCATCGTCACTGGTGGAGAAAGATAATTTGGGCGATAAAAAATTTGGGTATTTTCTAATGTTGGATATTTTCTAATGATGAATCGGGAGGGGAAATTGTCTTTCTGAGCAATTGTTCTTATATTTCATTATTTTGACTAATAGAAAAGAGAGAAAGAGAAGTAAGACTGTAAGAGGAGAAAGTTGGCTTGATATCAATTTTCAATATTCGGGTTAATAAAAAAATGTAGAGAACAGGGTTTGGGCTGGGGTATTTTTGAGAATTTCAAATTTACAAAATGGGTCATTAGGTTGGAAGAAATAGGTCGGGTGGGGTTGGTATGGTTTGGGTTAACCCTGACATATGGGATCCAAAAAAAAGCTGACGTGGCGCCGGAAAACTTGCCACGTCAGCAATTTTAGTCAGATTTTAGCCGGAGAGACAAAAACAAACCAAAAGGGTGAACACAGGGATGAAAAAAGTCTAAAATCCTACACGAGGATGAATTCCAACTTTGAGGCTTTACACAGGGACCAAAAAACGCTTTAATCCTCATTAAATTTTTGGGTCAATCATATGTTTGATCCATGTGTTTATCGATTTGGACATTTCTCATCCTTCAGTTACAAAATAGACATTTTTCATCCCTGTGTTGATTTTTCGGGATAATTTTCATTTTTCCTCAATTTTCTGAATAACATATGTTGGCGTGTCAATTAAAAAATTGACACGTCAGCTATGAGGGACCACATTAAACTGAAAACATGCAACCCAAATCATACCACCCAACCTGGTTTTGCCCACAAGTTTTGGGTTGGGTGTTTTTAATTTAATGTGGGCCTACATAGTTGACATGTCAATTTTTTTTAATTGACACATCAGCATTTTCCTTTCAAAAAATCGGGAAAAAATAAAAAAATGTCCCGAAAAATCAACACAGGGATAAAAATTGTTTATTTTGTAACACAATGATGAAAAATATCCAAATCAATAAACACTGGGATCAAAAATATGATTGACCCTTAAATTTTTATTTCTCGTTCTGATGATGTTCTACCGAGTCTAATTTCATTCACTGAATCTCAGTTGATTTCATTGCACACACACACACATGAGTCGCAGTTCAGGCAAGGTAGTTTCAAAGTCAACCAAAGGATGTAAATCATGGGTTGGTTTAAATCATGAGGCTAAACCAAAGGATGTCAATACCAGCTTGGTTTTAAGTTATAACATTGATGCCAACTGAGTTTCCATTAACATTGATTACTAGCATGATATCTCATCTAATTAAATTCATGTTGACATTCTTTACTGAAATTGATCTTCAACCCACTGTAGGAACTTGCATTTGTTAAAGAAACTCACATGGCGGAAAGCGATGGGAGGGGTTTCCAAATTGAACCAATGACTTTTACAAACGGTTCCAGTAAAGATTAGTTATTAAGTGCGACTTTGTTTATTATAAGTGGGCCCGCATACGATTTCAAAATAAAAAAAAAGGAGAATAGTAAAATTGTATTTTGGTTTTGCACAAAAAAAAGAAATTTGTATTTTGGTTTACTAAACAATGTTGTATGGGCATGATGAACAGTTATTGAAAAAGTTTCCAGTTCTGCCATATATATACTCTTTTGAGTAACTTTTTTGTATCCTAAAGTTCTTGGCTCCCAAAATTGGCCTGTTATTTTTCAATACAATTCCATCTTTTTTAGATATGAGCTATTGTTCTGTTTTTATTTGTGATTTGTTCCTACAGCAGGCCTATTGTGCGGTACTAATATCTCAGCTAACCTTCACTTTCATACAGCTCTTGAATTTTCTGGTTTTATTACTGTCCTCGTGGATATTGGTAATGGGGCTCTCATTTGTTACATGCTTTTTTCACAGATGTTAAGGCATTGCTGATTGTTTTCTTTCTGTTTCTTTTTTCCTGTGATGTTCATCGCCTTCAAACCATTCTGCATGAATTTTAGTGCAGCACTCTGGTGCGTGTAGCATCGCTCACTATGAGCTGAACTAAAACAATTATTTTTGTTTTTGCAGAGATATGGGAAGATCAAGGTCACAAATTCCATCAGGCACACAGGTTCCATCAGGTTCAGAAGTTACCATTACTTCTCAATGTCCAAAAAGATCAGGGACAAACAAAAGGCCATGGACATCAGAGGAAGACAGCAAGCTCATCGACGCTTTACTTCAGTTGCATAACACAGGGAGATATAAAGCTGAAGGAGGCTTTAAGGCTGGTCAATTTACTTGTGGAAGAACTTCTTGTTGTTAGATTACCGAGTAGTGGAATTAAGCCAAAACCGCACATTGAATCTAGAATGCAGACTCTAAAAACTCATTTTAGCATTCTTTGTGACATGATAGCTAGTAGAGGAACTAGTGGATTTGGCTGGGACAATGATAGAAAATGTATAACTGCAGAAAAGTCAATTTGGGAAGAATATCTTAAGGTACCTCTCTCTAAATCATTCTTATCTTAAGTGTGCTCTCCATGTTCTATGGGTTGATTTTTGATTGTCTTTTGCTATTTTTTTTTTTTTTGATTGTCTTTTGCTATTTCAATCAGTTCTGAACTTTGGGGTTCATTTTCTATCTAATTTTGCCTAATCACTTGATTCAATTCTTATAGTAGAATGCATAATGCAGTGTGATAGTTTGATGAATTAAGCTGCCATTGAAAGTTAAAACAGTATGCGAGAAAGACAAAAACTGGTTTGACATGTCATTTTAATTATGTCCATAATTGCTGGCATGAAACATGTAGCCATGTCTGGCAGCTAATTCTTGAATGTTATTAAGGCCATAATTATGTGAGATATCAAATGGTTCTAAACATTACCAGAGTTTGCAGATAGTAGCATAAGCAGCAAAGGTTAATAATTTGCTACCTATTCTCCTACTAGTATGCTTTTGGGATGACAAGTTGTTAGATACATTTAGTGACTTCATGTTTGAACCCAGGACTGCTCTACTTTGAGCGACAGAGACTAACAGTGGGCTAATGCCTTGGTCATGTGTGAATCTCCTTGGATATTTCGCTTGAGTACAGATCATCTCATTTGTGCATTTATGTTTTCTTTGCATACCTGTTTAATCATGGTCGCTATTCATAATTAGCAGTTAAAATGATGAGAAAATCTCTAATAGCCACATACTGTCTGTGAAAATATTGGCGGAATGATATTCAAAAGCATTACAGAAAAACTGGGTTGAGAGATGATTTAATTGTAGCCCCTTTGTACATGTTCCAAATTCCTTTTTCTCCAGTACTTTTTCATTCATTTCTTTCATTGGCTTTATGAGTTAAAAAAGAATGATAGTGATATGGTGAACTGTTAGTTCCTTGTTGAAATTGTTTGAAGTGTTTGATTGAGGACTGTTTATAAAGTGCCTTCTCAAAGCTACTCTACTCAATCTGGTTTCTCCTTCTAAAGCTTTTTTTTGTTCTGCATGCTGGAAAACATGTTATGCCTGTGAATGTGTCTGAAAATATTTGCTCTTGAATTTTTTACATGAAAATATAGTGTGCATGAAAGCAAATGCTCTCTCACTATATTTCTGGTTTACATGAATTTGACATATTTGATAACACGCACTAAGCAGATCTATTCCTCTGCTTGTTGCTCTGCTTTTTCTATACGGAAAGAAGGAAAAATTATCTCATAATTATTGTTAATGGGTTTTGAATTTTGCAGAGTCATCCGGATGCTGAACCATTCAGATACAAATCATTTCCTTTTTATGAAGAACTCTCTATTATCTTTGGAAAAGATCGTGCCACCGGAAAAGGTTCGATCATATGGATATTGAGGAAGCTTTGGATAAACAAGCAGCACCGAACAATGAAAATGTTGCTGATGATGATGCCACCTCAACATTATTTGTCCAAGCTAATGTCTTTGAAGGTGGGGAAGAGAGCTCAAAATTGAAAAAGATTAAGCTTGACACCGGTTCACAATTATCTAAAGCGATTAAGGAGTCGTCAATGCTTCTAGATGCGGAGTTTGGGAAGGCAACTGATCGTTTGAGTCGTGCTTTGGAGGACACTGACGCTATTGAAAAGAGATTGAAGATTAATGAGGCTTTGACATCATTATCAGGTCTCACTATGCTCGAGCGACATAAAGCTACAAGGAAGATTGGTTGTGACCGTGAAACGCTTGATATTTTTTTACTATCCCGGAAGAAGAAAAAGAAGTTTGGGTGAAGGCATTACTTAATGGATATATTTGAATTCTCATAAAAAAAAAATTGAACAACTTTATTAGGTGCGTATTGGATATGTAGGATATTTTATAGAAATGTAAACTTGAATTTCAGTTTTTACATATAAAAAATATATTATTATGCCTAATATTTATACTTTATTGTAAATATATTAGCTTATTTTTTGTAATACTATCTTTTTAATTAACTGCTAAGTTGCTATTTTTTAATATTTTGAGATTTTTTTTAATTTAATATTAGTTTCTAGTCAATTCATGAATGAATTTCTTAAGTTTAAAAGCGTGAAAAGAATTAATATTTTGAGCCTCTTATTAATTTAATATTTTTTTAACCAACTCATAAATGAGTTTTTATGACACTTTTTTACTTTACAGAAAAAAAAAATAATCACAAATGGAAATTGGAAAATATTTATTTTTGTTATAAACATCTAGATTACATTACATCTTATATGGTTAACCAAACATTCTATTGTAATCAATATTGTAATCATTCATTCCATTACATTCCATAGCCAAACATAGTAATGGAATCATCTTTCCTTTCCATTCCACCTCTATTCCATTACTTGTTTGATTCCATTACATGGTTGATTACATTACATCCAACCAAACGTGCCCTAAGTGTCTTAGGCTGGTCGTAATCACACATTTCCTTTCTAATGTCAAGTGAAAGTTCACGCTTCCCTTCAAGAGTGATAACGAAAAGAATGAATTGTGAAGCTTTAACCCGTTTGTTGTTGCACAAAGAAAGGAGCACTAAACCAACACAAAAGTATCAAGTTCAAAGCTGAAGATGAACATGCAGCACCCACAACATATCACTGAGAAAATAGCCGTCAAATGGTATCAGTTCATTTTACAATTAGACAAATCTGTTTCGGATCATGTACAACACAGTGGTAGCTACCAAAACAGATGCCGAATACTCATAGGTTACACGATGGAAGTGAAATGGCTTACAAGACTCATTCAGGCACCTTTTTAGGCAATGTTTCAAATGCAGAAACAGTATTCTCAAACTTGGTCCGATGAAGTGGGGCTCCACGTTGCCTGATAGCACAAGCCGTCTTGTCTTCAAGGGGCAATGAGATTTTAGCATAGAGAAAACATGATTGTTCAATCGTCTTGCTTTCTTCATTGCTTCTAATAGGGCTTCCCATCCCTGAGTAAAAGCAAAGTTTTTAACCAACCAAAAATATGAGAAACCATAGGTAATTTCTTTTTTTCAGCATTTAGTCTAAAACCAATCAGATCTGGAAATTTTATTACAAAGCTCGATCACTAATCCTCTTGTGCCAGAAACACAGAATGATGGTATATGTGATGTTTTATTCTTAAGGAAAAAAAAAAAAACAGAAAACAGATGCAGTTTGATTGTGTTACAATCTACTCCGAGATTAGCTTGGTTCGAAGATATGATACACAAATGAGATTAGAAATGCTTGTTTACTTGCTGTGTTGATGGGTTTAAGCAGACATGTTCAGAGAGGCAAATTAGAGCAAAATTGGACATATCCTCACACTGCAAGGGCTAGAAATTTCAAACAAGCAAATGGGTCAAGGGTTTACTAATCATCAGACCAGAAGCCCACAAATTGACTTTTAACCTAGAAACCAAGCCTTACAGATGCGAGCAACTAGGCCGATTCAGATTTAAGCAAGAGGCTTAAGAGATTCTATACATCATAAACACACTAAGTGGGAATGATGCATTGTGTAAATAGTGAAGACTTCCGACAAATGCAAAGTAATGAAATAAGCAAAGTATGACTCTCTGCAACCACTATTTAAAACTCAAACACATTGTCCGTTGCAGAAGGGACAGCACATAAGTTTAATCATCCAAGGAGATGCAAATATTAATCATCCACAAGAACCAAAATGCATGGTTAAAAGCTTACTTGTGCAAGATGTGGATTCTTTTGTGCTTGGGTGAGTGATCCAGCTTCCACTTTGGCAACATTGAGGACTTGATATGAAAAATAAAAAAAATCAAAATGCAACTGTTGTCCAAGCAAGTATTTGATGGTGCAGCCACCCCAAGCAACCAAATCTCCAAAAATTTCATGATTTATTTGAACAGACTCCTCCAGGTATCCCTGCAAACAAGTATAAGAACATATTAGCAGGAAGAAAGATAATCCTCAGGTTATCCCAGTTTTGGAGCGAAGTTCCAGTGAGCCTTCAGATCAAATATTCAATTGTATTTACTTTAACCTTGTTTTAAGACGAGACTTCAACAATCTCTATTCTTCAACTCTGCAGCTCATTTTAATTCTTGAAACAGTTTGATCCATAAAACTGTTCGTGTAAAAGAAAATACAAAATGCAAATATATAGGAGACAAATGCATAATCTGAGATTTATTCCCATAAGAAAAAAGGTAACTGGGTGCATGCCATGATGTTGATTCCCAAAATTCATTAGGCTTCATCCTACCTTGCTGATGTGTGATAAATGTATATACAGACATGATAAATCCTCTTGAACAAAATGAGCAAATGCACTTGGCACATGGATGCTACGTACAGAAACATATCAACCACTAATAAGATAAACTGCAGAAGATTATTCCTACACATACATCATCTTGTAATGTTACGAACAAACAGAAGAAACTTGTTTCTTACAATTTGAAGGCCGCTGTATATTCTATAAAAATCTTTTGAAGTCATTATGTGAATGAACCCTGTCTTGTGAGCAGCACTCACAGTATTGATATTTTCTTTGTACAGAAGATCTACATAAAAGAGGAAAGATCAAACCATCACATTGACATTGGAGACTCAAATGAAGGGTGAAAGTGGATGAGAGGCATTCAAGTTTTATCTTTCATAGCTGCTCTAAACAGAAGAGTTTCACAGATAATCCTGAACACCAAAAAACTTCACTTGAAATAAGCACAACCAAAGCAAGGTCATTCACCCGGTCAAGAAGGAATGCGCCTCCTATAAGCAATGCAACTCTATTGATTCCTTTGCTTTATCTGTTTTATTCAACTTCTTGTTATCGCCAGAAAGAGAACAAAACCTTTTCCAAACTTGTATTTCAATATTTGTAATATGCAAATTTCTTTTTCACTGGCAGGATGCCATCTCCTTTGACCCCGCTCTGAAAATTCGAAAACTTTCTGGATTATAGCCAATGTAATAATAAAAAGTTAATGGTTAAGGGACCACTTTGGATTTAAATCAGTCAACCACACTGCATTGAAGTGATTCACAAGGTAAAACCAAAACCTTCTTGCCTAATATTAAATCTTCTTAGCTAATAAGGTCCCTGATATATAATCCCTTTCTAAGTTAACCACTGTACATCTGCATTCTTAACGTGAAAGAATAATATGTAAGGTCTGGTATTGATAATTAATATGTTAACTGAATATATGTGCATGCATATGTTAAGAAGCTGGTTCCGATAGCCCACTGAACCTTGGCTCTGCCTTCACACCTTGCTGTGAAAGTGAGGGTGGGGTACAGGACTTAGACTCCTATTGTTGCAGAAAGTATTACTTTTACAGATTGCATAAGATACAATTTTCACAGGTTTATTTATGCTTTTGCAAAATCCAGCGAAAAAAGAGCAATAACCATAGGGAATTCAAAGGATAGGGAGGTACACACCTGCAGCTTCTGCTTGCTTGGACATGTTGTAGAAAGATGTTGGATTTGGACATCCAGGGTTAGACACAATAGCAGCCGTAGCTGACTTGAAGAGATTGACAAGAGGACTATCCGCACCATCTTGAGAATGCAATATCTGCCCATCTGCAACAGGAATCAAGCCTAACCCGGGCGCTGTTTGCATGAAATGGATGGTATCAACGTCTCTCTGTCAACACGTAAAATCACAAAATGATAAGTCAAAAACAACAAAACTAATTGGTTTTACAAAATACTGTAATTAGAGCAAATGAATACATATTGAAGCCTAAATTAATATATGGGACAGAAATGTTTTCTTCAATTGATATCATCATTCGGATATTCCACACTTCTCTCAATTCAAACTGTTATTTTCAGTCAGCTGTTTTCTTTATGGAGTTTTACATCTTGTGGGTAATTTGCAATAATTATATAAGATTGGAGAAAAATATAAGCAATTGATGTTTCACTATGAAGCTTCGGAAGACAAAGCATCAGATGGCGTGCTGCAGGAATTTGTATCAGTCATGGAAGACTCCAGTTATTATCCAATGCATATTTTAAGACATCTGGACATGTAATGTGCGACACTGAAATATGTTAATACACTGACCAAAACAATGTCAAGAAGCCACATCCAATACACTTTCAATCTCCTTTATCCCTCTAAGAACCTCTGCTTTAAGCTCTGATTTTGTTCCCCAAGTAAGATTTTATTTGACCAGCCTCATACAACCTGGCAATAAAAATAACCTATTGTCACAGACAGAAATGTAGTAAAACACAAGCATTTCAGCATCATATTGCAGTTGTTATTTCATCATGGTCCACATTTCATGTCACAAAGGAAATTAACAGGAGCCAGGCATAGTGAGATATATATTACTATTATTTCTGCATCGAATATTACACCAACATATTGGAAAGATACAAACAACAGCTATTGATAAGGAGGTGTGACGATCAAGATAGGCAACTTAAACATGGAGCATGGTACAAGCAAATGGTTAAGCTGGAAACAAGCCCCTGTTGTTGTTTGTTACACTCAAGGGAAGTCCTTAGGTGAAAGAATCTGTATTTCTCACGCATGCCAAATAGGAGTATAACATCCAAAGAGGCAACGGTTTTTTTTGTAAAAATGAAGTTTGCTAAACATTATTCTTTGCATATAGTAATGTGAGTGAACTAAGTAAGGTTGGCAACAAGAAAGGATAATAGGAAGCACAGAAAAGCAAGAACACACATGTAATCAAGTAGGCAAGCTAAAGATGGGAGGATCTAAAGAGGCAGTGGAATACCAGCCACTCACAAGCCCATGTAATCTTTGTTTTCGGACATGCCATATAATCAGAGAAGGATACCATTAGAAATGCAAGTAGCTTTTGACATTGCATGTAAAGCTGCTCTAAAATAGAATTCAGCTTATCTAGCCCTTACTCCAAACCTATCTGAAACAGAGCTACATGAATCTGCTTTCTACACCAAGCTCTCTTTTGTATTAGTTTTCCATAAGGTGCACTACTCCATATCTCAGCCCAGCTCATTTTTGACAATCATTCTGCCCATTCCCATCTAACGCCTCAATCTGATAGGTATCCCAAAACAAGAGCATTCCATGACCTTCACATTACCACATGCCCATGATAGCATTGACATATCATGTCTGAATATGTTCTTCCCCTGCTTTCAGTTACCCCCATCCACATATATGACGGGAAAAAAAAAGGACGAACTGGTATTAGGACGCCATCACTTTACCTGTGACTTCTCCATCAAATGGAAGTAATCCAATAGATTTGGCAATGCTTCTTGCAATCCCTAATCATTGGCTCAAGTGTAGTTACCTAAAACATGCAGTGCACAAACTATAAGAAAAACTGAAGCTGTTTTACTGCATTGGAAGGAATCTCAGTGAAATTCTCTTAATATTACTCAAATTTGCAAGAGGCAATAAATGCTTCAGAATACGATGCAGAAAACCAAGTGGTCAGTTATACAGATGCAAGATGCATGTGAATATAATAAGCACACAGTTCAACACTTAGATGTAAACCAAAATAGAGTTGCACAATGGCAGAATTCTAGATTTCTTGTATAACATCAGCACAACTGACTCAGAAAATATGGTACAAGCTCCAGCCCGCAAAAAGCACAAGTGACAGAACTAGGCTACTAGCATTATAACAGTCAATGGGACAACATTTTTTTACCACTTAGGCAAACTACAGGAAAAAATTAAAAGAAAAACCGATGTACCAGCCTCCACCTATTAGGGACAAAAATCTAAAAAAAAGAGATAAAAAGAAAAGAAAAAGGAAAGAGTGTTTGCTCAATCAACAAAGCAATTAAGTTCTACCATAATCCAGAATTTATAATAGTAAACGACAAACAACTAACGCTCAAAAGCATGGCATGCCTTATTTGATATGTGATCCAGCAGGGCTCGGATAAGCCAAGGCAATGACCTGGATCCCAGAAGTCTAACAATAGAAAACATATGGGGAATCCCAAAGAATCCACCATGCAACCGTGTGTAACTTTGATGCGCAGAATTCAACTCCTGCAAGGTGACAAGCATACATCCACCAAGTTACTGAAGTTGATAAAACATCATGAGCAGACAAAAGCTATAAGAAATAATAAGGTTGAAGGCCAAACAAATATCACAGGAAGAAGCCATTTTCTTACCTCAGCACCACAATAAAAGTTAGGCTTGGCATGCAGAAATGATGGTTTCTGAACAGGGACTAGAGGAACCCGTGATGATCGGACAAAATGCTGAGTGGTATTACAGAGGACGAAGTTTGGTAAGAAATCACTTTGCATCTCTGACCAAACCTGGTATACACAAAAACATGAATAAGTGAAGGGCAAGCATAAAATTCTCGAGAGTACAAGTTGTCTCATTGCAAGCCCCTCAGGAAAGCAAAAGGTAAAGCATGCACCAAACTAAGCTACCTAGGTTACAAGGTATAGGACAACATAATTTTGACCTTCTACATATGCAGATATTGGGCTTGCTTTAAGCTTTTGTACATCTGACTAGCTGTCAACCTAAGTTATCTCCATAACTTGACACAAGAAGCAACAAGATTATACAAGCAAAAAGATTATGAATTCAATAATTCGAAGGAAAGTGTTTGTCCGCAATACAAACACGAAGAAAGCATTTTCAAGCATCAGTATTATGCAAGAGAGGGGATGGGGATGGCAGAGAACAGGAAGGACAGGAAAAATTCAAGCCAAACCTAGGAAGCAAATTGACTAGAGAAAGACACGAGGGATATGTTTTCTTGCATCTCATTCATTATGAGGTTAAAAGAGTCAACAGACAGATCTTTGGAAAGCAGTTCGTGAGTATGTTTCAAGAAATTCAGCAAGTTTTTCCAACTCCGGCAGCCAAACAGCAGACCGGTTCATCAATTATCTTCAAATAAAACGTATTAAATAAAGCTGCAACCAAAGAATTTAAGGTGACTAATAGAGACCAAACACTGAACTATACTTTACCTTACCCTTGTGATGTGAGGTTAGCAACTTACCACTATCGCACATAGATCCTGAGACTCAAAACGATCAAAAAGGAACTCCAGATTATCCCCGAAAACTTTGTTCATTCGTTCAGAAATCAAGCTTCTCAAATTAAAGGTCCTTCCAAGAAACTCCACATCATAAATATCAAAATGAACCAGAGGTGCACCAGAAAGACACGATATCAATCATTATTTAGTTTACATGAAAAGTGGAAACTGAGCACGGAAGCCAATATGTGCTTCAATCCTAACAGAAGTCAACAACAATGTAGTTACCACTGCATCCACATCGAGCTCAACAATTTTTATCCATTTAGTCAGAAAAAAGAAACAACTAGCACTTTAAAAGCATTAATTATCACTAGTCGTTTCCGATGAGGGAGTAAGTCATGGTAGTATGCAAGACATTACAGCCAACTTGAAGCAAATCAGCCATGTTCATTCATTTAGATAATGAGCCACAATGAGATAAATAAACAAGACTTTTACCTTCACTCTGGTCATCTTAAATAGTGAAGTAAACCTCATTGGCTGTACAGAATATTTTTCTCCATTATCCAAGGCAAATAGGAAAGATGGATCAAGTAACTCACTGCAGAAGAAAGCACAACAAGAAATGAAGTTTAGTCCATTATATTTTCTGGGCATCAGGACACTACGGTAAAGGCAAGAGCAGTACCTTGCAGCCCAGCTTTTGTAGTATGTGAAAATAATTTCACAAAGCTTGGAAACAAATATATCAAAACAATGGTCCACCTGTAAACATTGATGAAAGTTCACAACATAAAGGAAAAGTTTACGTTATTGCATATGTGAGCATTTGAATGAGAACATATTTCCAACAAGAAAAGAGTCTGACCAGTGTGAACTGATCTAAACAATGAAGTAGGGAATTAGAGAATAATTACTGTGTAACCAATACAATTGAGTACCAGTTTAAAGTGTGAGATCTCAGAATGATTCAGATTTCGATTATAATCCCAGAAGCCACAAGGACACAACAAAGTTTCCTAATTCCTTATCTATAAAGAGATCAAAAAGATCAAAAGTTTCGGAAGTTCTTTCAATATACTGCATACGTTGATGGGTACAAAGATCTTTGAGGTGCAAATATTGAAGTTGCCTGGTTTTTCTTGACATGCAACTTATGAACAAGCATGCGTTAAACATATTTTCAACTATGATACTGTTAAGAACCCCATCTTCTAGCCATAAAGTAAGAAGACACATAGATCGTTATACAGGGAATTCCATTCACACAATTGAGACAGTGAGGAAAGGGGTTTAGAGAGACCAAGAAGATCAGGGTTTGTGGTTTCCAGACAGGTTTCTGGAATACACAAAGTTTTCAGTTAATAGACCATAAAGTCCATGTTTACCAAAAAAAACTGGAAACTGATCCCCAGAGTAGCAAGAACTTATAAAGAATAACTCAGTCACGCAGGACAGTGACAGGATATTCAGCTAGCCAACAACAAATTCATCAAATGATAAAGAAGAAATATGCAAATCCACTGCTAGCGATATTAAAGAAGTTATCCTTGGAAAGGAAAAAAATTGATGCACCTCAGCTTCAATTTCATCATACAGGAAGCATTGCCTAAGGACAGACAGAGATTGCTGAGCTGAATCATTATAGATATCAAATGGTAACAGAACACTTTCAAGAAGGCCTGCATTCTGGGAATCAAGCACATGCTCCACCAGCATCCAGGGAAGAGAGCATTCAATAGGAAACTACACATTTGTAAGATCCAAAAGTCAGGAGAGGAATGTAATGGATAAAAGATATCTATGAACTTGTACGTGCATCAACAGAATAAGCAGATTCAAATCCAGTTCTTCCTTGACAAGTTCAAACAAAATTTATCTAATTCACCAAGTCCTTGTTTGACCACCATGCTTAAAAACAATCTGCCAAGCAATTCCAAAGCTAAATGGTATAAAGGGCTTTTCAGGTTGAGGTGAGTTGAGGAAATATGCATGCCATCTCATGGCAGTTCAAACAACAGAAAAATTTGATACCACTTTTTTCTTTTCGGAATAAGAAATTTAATAGAGGAATAGAATTGTAATTAGATCAGTTATCCTCAAGAGACAAAAAACTGAAGTTGAAAACGTTTACACTCTAGTGAACTATATGCAATGGGAGTTTCTCTAAAGGTCCTAGTAGTTTGCTCCATTTGGGACTACAAAAACAAAATAAATGACAATTGCTTCAAAGAGGATCAACCATAAAAAAAGTACTAGAATTCCTCTCCAGTCACATCATTGTTTAAGTTGACAAGAAAGGATATGAAGTCACAATAACCAATGGACACTTTCATGCCATAAACCTTTTCGTGATTCTGTACCCTGAATTATGCGCCAAAGGCAACTACACCCATGCCTCATAATTTTTCAAGTTTTAGCCCTTAGACTTGACATACATTTGAATTGTTACCACAGGATTCTGCCAAGGCAACGGTAGGGTAAGAGCTGTCATCTAGGACAAAGCTATGTGCTTAAGATTTATGAGTTTTAAAATGATACTTTGTTCTCAGATTTTCTGCTGTGCTGGTTTCTTTATTTTGTCTACGCACAAACTCACTTAAGGTCTTTTCCGATTGTTTTCTGCCGTATTACGAAGACGTGAAAGGGAGTCAACTTATAAAAATCATAAGGTAAGGGCTTACTTTCTTTGATCAATATCTCAGGCACTTTTTTATTAAAAAAATNAAAAAATTGCTCACAAACTAACATCAGAACAAGAAATAGTCTTCAAATTATTTTGTGTGGAAGAGAAGCAAGAAATACTAACTTTTGCTTATTCATGCCCATATTGATTATTTCTAATAAAACCTGACATCAGCAGAACAAAACTACAAGTTGATGATTTCTTTTAAACGGGTAGCAAAAGAAAATATCTTGCCCCTCCGCGCACAGATCATGCATGTCAATCAGAACATGCAAATTTGTAGTATCTCATGATCAACACAAAGAAGATAACCACAGGAATAATTTATAAATATAACGTATGAAGCATAGTTACAAACTGTAACAAACTCGAGGATTAGCTTCTATCGCACCCAGCTTCAAGCACTTAAAACTGAAAACCATTTACTAGAAAGAGATTGCACCAAAGGGCCTTTCTATAAATAAAGTTCTTAATTTCATTGGTCCTGTTGTCCTATGGAAAATGGGGGAAAAAAGGCTAAGTAAAAAATACCAGCACTACTGCATCAGGCTTTTGTCCACTGACCGATATATAGCATCTCAGCTAAAACAAAAGGGGGTTTGCCGTACTTTTATACTACAACCAAAAGTGGAACAACAGTGAATGTTTCACTTGGAAAAAGAGAGAACAAAATGCATGACACCAAAAGTAGTTGGATTGTAAGCAAATTTTAACAATCCTGAGAGAGCACATCTAACATTGCTTAAGGACGAGCTACTGTCTCTAGGTTTACTGGAGTTCAATAACCTCTATCAAATATGTTGTGGAAATATAACCATCATGCTTCCATACCTGAATAACTCGAGAAGATTCCAAATAAAATTCTCTAAACCATAAGAAACCAAGATCCATCAAAGTTGCAACGGTAGCTGTAAACATCAGTAGATCAGTATTAAAACTTACAGGAGCAAATTGATTGCAATAGTGAGCACTTCTAAGTGAGAAAAAAAAAAAAAAAACTCCTGAAATAACATCAATCCAACAAAATGAAAGGCACATACAAAAAAAGTTTCATCATGGATCTAAGAAAAGGAATTTTCCAAGTCAATGGCATCCATTCCATTCAGATTTATTTGGTTAAAGAATTGTTTTTTTATCAGAATTTGTATTGCTAATACTACAGTTACTATTCTAGCACTGGTTTACTTTTCCAGAAAAGGAATTATTGCTGGACTTTATGGAACATAGGAAGTTTGTATTATTTGTCCAGTAGAAGCGCCTTCTGGACCCCACACACTGCCCACCACCCCCCTCTCCCCCACATAAATCAATTATAGAGCATGGAAATATTTGAAAATGCATGACTGTCATTTACCTTGTATCATTATATATTTAGTGGACCTTCAGTTCATCAACTTAAACCCTTGCCCTGTATTAAGATGAAATGGAACTAGGAAACTTACCTGAATAATCTAATATATGTAGGAAGAAGCTAAGCTTGTAAAAGA
>JAKUCV010007609.1:0-18908 GCA_028386065.3 Turnera subulata
CATACAAACATAAAAAGACTTATAAAGTCACCTCAACGACGATTATCCTGTGGAGCTTTCCCCAAAACAGATCCTCCAGCTCCCGAGGTATTACCCGTGCCTGAATACCGGCACACACAACAATTACAAAACAATTACAATAAACCGTGCATGCATGATATTTATATGCTCAACTGAATAGAACTTGACCCAATCTACCCGGTTAAGTAATTCCAGGGTCTAAGCCCAAAAGGGTAACTCCAAAGAGAATGGGACCTAAGGTGCTCCGGGCTTAAGCCCAACTAAGTCCATAAATAATTCCCGGGCCTATGGCCCATTCATTATGTCCTTAACGAGTTCCCGGGCCTAAAGCCCATCTAATTCCAAAACCGAATCCCGGGCCTAAAGCCCATTATGAAGTTGGGTTTAAAACCCGTTACCCAAGTTCAAAGGTTAACCAATTGAGTCAGTGGGCCTCAAGCCCATATCTTAAGGTCCATCAAAATCTCAAAGTCTTTAAAGTCAGTTAGTCGGGCCTGGCCTGGTTTTTCCTAAATACCGTTCTAAGGTCATTCCCGAGCCCAAGTGTTCCCGGCCTAAGGTTCTACCCGTGTCGGTCAAACCGGTCACAAGCTACTCGCTTCCTGCTCTCGGTTTCTACTATGTGAAATACAATAAATACAACCCAATTCAGAATAAATAATACATGCCATGAGTGTACAATAAATTATACATCAAGGTAATACCATTAAATGCTGGAACAAAACCCGAGCCCTCACCGGAAAATTCCTGAGCCTCGCCGGATTCCGGTCAATCGCCGAAAAATACCCAAAGCCACCAGAACAACCACACAAAAACTGCCACAGCCCGGAAGAGAACCATTTCAGCCAACAACCAACACAAAACAGAATTGAAAGGAAACAGGGAGGTTGCATCCTTACCCGGAGAACAACACAAACTGCCCGGAATCCGTCCACCACCAAAACCCGAGCCGTGAAGGACCTCTGCCCGGAGAAGAAACTCGGGAACACCGGTTCTGCGCAGCCACACAACCCGCAGCAACACTGCCAATAAGCGTTCCCGCTGAGCAGCAACAACCTCCGACCAACACCACAACGACCCGCCGCCCAAACACCACCAGTCTGCCACAAACACCACACAACGCAACACACACACACAACGACATCAGGCCATAGAGGTGTAAGGAGGAAGAAGAGAAGAGAAGAGAAGAGGAGCAGGGCTTACCACGGCGCAGCGACTCAAATCCAACCCAAGACGCGCGTGCAAACTGAAGCCCCCGGCCTTCGTCACAGCTCCTCCGTGGCAACTCTTCCCCTGCACAGGTGCGGGGCGGCGGCAGCACAAAAAGAAAAGAACGAGATGATGGGGCGTTGACGGGTTTGAGTGTCAGGGAAAGCAAAAGAAAGAAAAGAAGTTGAGAGAGAGAGAAATCGAGGTAGGGTAACGATTTGGGGAGAGGATTTGGAGAAGAGGAGAAGAGAAGAGGGAGAGAGAGAGAAGAGAGGGTGAGGAAGAAGAAGTTACGGCGGCTAGGGGAAGAAAAGGAACCGAGAGAAGAAAGAAAAAGTAAGGGGAAAAAGAGTTAGGGTTTTGACCCGCCTCAAGGCCAAAACGACGTCTTTTGGCTTTTGGGCGTGGTCAATCCCACACTCTGGTGGTCAACTCCCTTTTCCTTCCCCAAAACTATGCAGTTTCGTCCCAAACAACGTAGTTTTACCCATACAACTCAAAATTTTGCCTTCCAACCCGAAAACGCGTTATAGTCCAACAAAACCCGAGCACATAATACCAACTTGGGTCCACATTCCCCAAGGAACAAAAATAATCTCCTTAACAAATTCCCAGGAATCCCGCAAGGGTAAAATAGAAATAAATTCCGAAAATTCCATAAATTAAACTATGAAAAATCTAAGGCGTTACAATGATCCATCACTAGGGTCATGGAGTCAATCCTCTTCAATATGTCCTGGTAAGCCGCAAAAGGGGAAAACTGGATCTGCTAACAAGCGTGTAGTAAGGCAATGCTACAAAAGGGATTTTCCGGGAAACGAGAGGTGAGGGAGAAAAGAAACCTAGCCCGACATGTCAACCTGATCTATGTAGTGACGGGCCCGTACTCGGTCGTGGGCATTACTCCTAGTCCCGCGGCTCGGGGAGCCCCAACGGAGAGAAGCTAGACATGACTTCTCACCAGCTGGCAGCTTCGGAGCAGACAGTCCAAGGTACTCTTCGCCCTACACCTACTAAGATTACCCGAGTAAATAGGGAGATGAAGAAGTAAATAGATATGATAAAAAAGGACAAGGGCAAAAAGTCATACCTCCCAAATCTAAGCCGAACCATAGAAGTGCTTGGCAGCAACCCGGGAAAAGTTGCACTTCTCTCGGTAGGCTTTCGCGAAACCCGTCGAGGCCCAATCAATCCGCGATTTGTCCAGGTGGACAAGCGACGCCAATAAATCGCATCAAACCCTATCACTATCTGAAGCAAAGAGGGATCTACTCTTACTCACCAATATCAAGCCTCAGGCTCTCTACTCGGCCGTCCCAGAATAATGAAGACCCAACAAGGCATTCTGCAGCCACGTAGGAGATACCTCACATGTGCGGACCCAGTCAGGGACAAGTCCCACCAACTTTTGAAAATGACAGAGGCCTAGCTGCTGATCAAATACGACTGGATCGCCTTGGAACAATAGCCCAACGATGTGGGTAAAGTCTGAAGGAGTCATCGCCATCTCACCACAAGCGAAATGGAAGGTATTGGTGGTATCCCACCACCTCTCGCCCAGGGCTGATACAGCCTGCAGGTCAACTCTGTCTCCTCGAAAAGTGCGAAAGAAGTCCCACAACCCAACCCTCTTAATGATTTCTCGAACAGGCATGTCCTTCCTCACATGCTCAAAGATGAGATGGCAGGCATTAGCCCTGCATGATTTCACTGCCTATCCTTCAAATCCTATGTAGATGCACCAAAAGAAGTCAATACTCACACCGACTCGGGTTCCCCAAGATCAAACCAAGGCCACACACATCAAGACATGCATCATAGGGATGGGATTACACACTTACATCATGCATTCCAACATCATAGCCCAGTTTTATTTACGGGTCAAAACATAAGAAAATCACAAAAATCCACCCCAGTGAAGTTCAAAATTGCCCAAAATTGGGACAAGCTCATCAATACCCAGTCACCCAACATCAATTCTACACACCCACAATGTCAAAACAACATCAGAATCGTTCATAATCTCCAAATTTTGCCAAGAACCCTAAACCCCCAATTTGGATAAAACCTTAATGCGTGATTTCTTGTGTTTAATCCATGAAATGAATATAGGGGAAAACATTCTAGACATCTTAGGAGCATTTTAAAGCTTTCAAACACAACATGCATCACATAAATTCGAATTTAAGGGGCATATGGGCATCAACACGGAAATCAATCAAAGTCTAAATCCAAGGAGTTTTTGGTTTAGAAGTCACTTACTTGAACATTGTGGAGTTGGGAGGAGATGTGCCTACTAGGAGATTTCAACAATAGGCTTGGATTCTCCTCTGGATCGGAATTGGGACAGTATTTTCTCATTGTCTCTTCCCACGATTTAGAGGGATTTGATGATGATGACACCATGGATGAGGATTGGAAGGAGTGGGGAGATGTTTTAGAGTGTTTTCTGAATAAGGGAGGGAGAGAAAATTGAGAGGATTCGGGATTGGAGAGGGAGTGAATGAAGAATAAAGAGAGAGAAGGAGGAAGAGGAGTTTTTAAACCCCAAATAGGGGCGGTGGTCATGACGAGAAGACCGCCAAGCCCTGGCGATCATCCCCACAAAACCGCCGAGCTCTGACGGGCCTCCCCACATGACCGCCACCTTCTGTTTGGGCTCCTCCTTGATTCTTTGTGGGCCCCGTGCCCCGGAACGACCTATCCTCCAAGATAAAACCCTGTATGCATATTTTTGAGTCCAAAATAATGAGATACATTGCTGTAATTGAATAAACCCCTTATGGTATACATCATCTTGAGTCTGTGGAAAATCCGAGATTAGGGGCACGGTCCCCGTTCATTTTGATAAACTTGTAGTAGGGACACACTAAAACCCACCTCTCAAATTATGGCGAGATACTAGGGGTACCACTTTTGGCTTGTATGTCTCGAGGGGACACAACACACATATTGTGATTTTCAAATCCAGTAAATAGGGGCAGGGCATCCAGACATCCTAATTGCAAGACGTCACCTCTTCTTAAAACCTGAGAGATTATGAGGGAACTAGAAACACCAATAACCCAGACGTATCCAACCCAAACCCGAGAATGTGAGGAACCTAGAAGTGAGGCAACCAAGACCATGAGATGACACCTAGATGTGAGACACCCAAAGACGAGAGGAACCCAGTTAGGAGAGTCCAGTCAAAAGCTAAAGATCTAGTCTTTGCAACCCTGAGGGAACCCAACTAATCAAACCACTATCTGTGAACACCCAAATTTGACCTATGAAAATTATATTGAGATTAGACTCCAGACATGTTTGAATTATAAGATTGATGAGGTAGTCTTGGGTTGAAGCATGGATAGGGTATAATTTTAGTAGAATTTATACGTTATAGTAATTAAGACTTTTATATGCCTAGGATTAATGAGACGATTTAATCATAGGATATGTTAAGGACTAAATTGCTAAAATGTATTTTATCTCATTAAATTTGGGCTTGTTTATTTATTAAACCCAATTATATTTATTCTTGGGTTGAAGAAAAATATAAGGGTCTAATTTACTAAGGTATGGACTTTTCTTCAAAGTTGCACAGCCCATTAACACGTTGCTTGCAGACAAATTTAGCTCTTATTTTCGTGGAAAATCAGAGTTAAATCATTCCTTAATAGCAAGAATGTTTTTGGTATGATTTTGGCTTCAAATGAGGAATCAATGTGTAATTAATCAATTAAGAGATGATTAAGAGGAGTAGTAATCAACAAAGTAGTGGATTCTGGACAGTCTAGGGGTTAAATACGCGGTAGGATCAATCAGGGAGGAATTAGGGGAGAATCGGGACCGAAAAAGGAAAGGATGACCACCGAGCCTACGCGGTCTTCCACCCATGACCGCTCGGCCTGGCTGTCATCCATAGGATGACCGCCGGCCATGGCGGTCATGCACACCCAGAAACGCGTTTTCTCCCCGATTTTTGCCCGTAATCTGATTCTACTCAGTTTTGGCCCAGATTTCTGGCCATTACCTTGATCATTAAGTTGGTCCACGCCCCTAGGCTACCCAGAACACTATAAATAGGACCCCTCTCTCACATTTCAAAGGACACATTCTATTACACAAACACTCTTCATAAAGCTTTAAAGCTTGGAGAAACTCTTGGAGGTAATCCTAATCCCTTTTTGTCTGACCAATTATTGTTGAGATGTTGATGTTGATGATGATGTGACTGTTGTGAAGCCATGTCAAGAACTACGTGGGCTTTGAGCGCGGTCGCCGGGGTACAAAGGTGGTTTCTAATGGCAGAAACTCAAGCCCAATCTTCTTCTTCTCCCCTTCTTTTTAATATTCAGTTATTATGTGTTTTGTTGCTCACACTTGCACAAGGCACATAAAATCCTCTAATTGCACAAAGTTTCGCCCCAACATGGATGGGTGCCTAACACCTTTCCATCCATGACGAATCCCCGAGTCCAGCATCTTTGGTTCGTTATCCAGTTGCCTAAATGGAGTCATATGAAGGGTTTTTCCCAAGTTTTTGTCCCTTAATAAAATTTGGATTGCGACTCCAAAGATTTTGGATGATGGTTATGAAGAAGGTGTAAAGGAAAGGTGAATAGGCCCAAGTGATTTTGGGTCGGGTATTCACAGCTGGCGACTCCGCTGGGGACTTTGAGGGTTCAATAGACTTTGTGCAATTATTGAATTTCTGTTTTCCTTTTTATGTGTCATCATAAGTGCCCTGGATTCATGATAAATGATTTGAAGCCCTTACCGTAAGAGGGCCAGGGGATCCAAGTCCGCTACAATGCTTTCTTTAAGCGATAGTGGCTTGTGTGAACCGGTTTCTCGCTGCTCATGCAATGATAGGGATTAATGGGCCTTGGACCTCACGCGATATCTTTTTTCACATATGAGTAGGCCAAACTATTCCTTAGCGGCAGTCTTTTAGCCCCCAACCAGCTGCATATCCTGAGCATCTCATGCAGGATGGATCAATAAGTGTTAAGTGCATTCGTGTGATGTTTATTGTGTTTTATATGTGTATGGCATGCCTTGTTATTTTGGGATTCAATTTTATGCATACATTGAGGTTGGAGAGAAATGGAAAAAGGGAGAAAGAAAGATACCTCGACAGTCCAAGAAGCGATTTGCCAAATTAGAGCATCCTGAGAATCTTTACTTTACAAAAATTTGGGTTGGTGCCCAGTTGCTTTGAGAATTTGAAAAGTTAGCATCGCCATGCATTGCACATAACATCTTGCATAATTTCTAAAAAATGAAACGTGTCGAGTCAAGAGTCAACCCTCACACTCCTTTTCCCTTTACCTAAATCATCTGTTTTTTCCTTGAACCTTTCCAAGTATTAAAACCCACCTATTCACCATTGATAGTAAGAAGAAATCATGAGCAATGAGCATGCGGACCAGACAAGAAACACTAGGGGCATGGGGACGGGTCCTGCAGATGAACCAATAGGAGATGAATCTCCAATGTATGGAGAGAGGAACCTGGAACAAGAGAAGGTGGTGAAGCTAACATTTCGAGCCTTAATGAATAAGCTGAAGGAGACGATTCTTCGAGGTGTTTTGTGGGGCAGCCACTGGACCAAGTAGCCATGAAACAATTCCGTGATGCTATGGGGCAATATGTATTGGTTGAGGATGTGATGAGAGGAATTCAACTCCATAACGCGACGCTAACCCGGGAAAGTTTGAATGCAAAGAGGAATCTTGAGGACCTCATTGATCAATTTAGGGTAAGCAAATTGGGATGAAACGTCAAGATCTGATGAACGCTCGAGATCTCAAGAATGTGCGGTGATGGAAAGAGGTGAGGAAGATGGACCAGAAGCTAATGATGAAACATTGGTGATCAGGGTTCAACAAGATGACCCAAAGGAAACTATCACCATAGTTCCACGGAGGAAGCTTGTGTATCTGGACAAGATAGAGTGGACAACAGAGAAGGATGTTTGAGGCTACTAAGGGGATAGGAGGAAGCTCTGTTATCATTTAGAGTCCAGTTTGTCTTTCATATTTTAGAATCAACCTCAAAGAGTCGATACCATGTGTCCGATGTCCCTTTCGTTAACGTCATGAAATGAATGCTTCTTACCTCCTATGAAATTTGGAATCTTAAGTCTTATGAAAATTTGTTGGCTTGGCTTGGGAATCATAAATGGAACTACGAAGACCTGATCCAGTAAGTTCAAGTCTGTCTCCAAGTTTTTTTGTATTAAGTGCCTTGCTCATGAAGTCTCTTCCCCAAAAAAAAAAAGAAGAGAGAAAAAAAGAAGAAAAAAAAAATAAAAAGAAGAGAACTTTTTGGCTTCATGACCAATGTGCCATTTTATGTATCTTTCACTATTTTGTAAGATATAGAAAGACTGAATATTAAATTTACTGGTACGTAGGTAGCACAAGGATGAGTCCGGTTTAAACAATTTTGGTTCCCAAGCTAAGTCGATAGAAAGTAATAAGGGTTAACATTGAGTCCAATTCATTAGGAGTAGCTTGAAGCATTTGAAGAACTGCCCCCCGAATTCCTACAAGTTACATGCCTTTCATCCCATTGACCAAGATTAAGCCATCCTTCAGAAGTGTCACCATCAAAATCTCAAGTTTTCCACCACCCATCCCATTGGATCACATGCCCTTAGTAAAAAAAAAAAATGGAAAGGAAAGAGAGGGGTAATCAGTCCGCTAGGTTGAAAACCCGAAAGGGCGGCCTAGGCAAAAGTTAGGACGTGCCCGCTAGGTTGAAAACCCGAAAGGGGGATCTAGGCAAAAGTTAGGGCTAAATGAAGTTTGGGGAAATTTGGGAAGTATGCTTAATGACAATACAAGTTGCTATCAAGGGTGGTTTTTCAAACAAGATGTGGAAGAACCTAGTGATTTCGTCCTAACTTTTGCGTAGATTTAGGCCGAGCATAGATTTTATGAAATCCAAACAAGATTTAATGGATAGCAATCATGCCGAGTCATGTGTCATGGGTCATGGGTTGAGCTACCCATTAAATCTATGCTTGAGCTAGCCTAGAAATGCAATCATGCCATGACACATGACTCGGCCGTTTTCAAAGATTACATGCATGATTGCATTTCATAAATAAGGGAGGAAAAATACACATGCATCAGAAAGTAGAGGATAGGTTCAGTAAAAGTACACACACCTACTGTCTAGGACATGCATATATCACATACACAGATCAAGACCGCCTCTTCTTGCCACGGGACTGACGCGTCGGTCGGAGGCGCTCCTGGATAGTTTCTTCGGAGTCACCCGAAGCATGATCTGAAGCAGGTGGGACCGGATGGGGGATAGTAGGAGGGACGGCAGGTCCATAGGGCCGAGGGTCTCGAGGTAGTGGCACAGGGCGAGCACATCTGCCTTCCCTCACGCAGAAGGTCAGTTCTCGTATCCGAATAGCCTGAGCCGTCAAAGTCACCTTCGTGCGGCCAAGTAACGTCCAGAGCTGGGAAGCCTCGGCTGCCGGGAGCTGTCATTAACGAAGAATCAGTCAGATCATAATGGCAAGAGAAATCATACATAAAACATGAATGCAAAGGACGGTACCGAAGTGATGCCGGCCAGAAATGGAGGAAAGTCGGGAGGAAGATCCTCGGAAAGGGAACTCCGCAATGCCTGTAAGCATCATCAACAGACTCGAAATCGGCCTTGCATGCAGGGAGGATAGGCTGGGATGTGGATGAAGATGCCCCGGTATTCTTCCTCCTCCTAGAAGCAGAACTTTGTTGAGAAGGGCCGGCACTAGCAACTGATCCCTCTGCTCCTGGAGTGGTTAGCGGAGGCATCAGGTGCATTCTGACGAAGGCCGAATAATCACCGAACTCAATATTGAGGGGCTGAGGGAGTAAACTACAATTTGGCGCGCCCCACAAAGTCCCCTATTCTGCCATCTCATTAAAAAACAAAAGCGAGCATTCTAGAAATTTATTTTGAGTATTTTTACAATAACCACCATTGATGTGGACCATCTGTGTAGCTGAAGCAGTCCCCTCAATGGCACAACACCACACTGAACTACTGCCTAATCATCGACAACCCAGTTACCCTACTCTTTGGCAACATACCCATTTCACCAAAAAATCTGTAGCGAAAGTGTTTACGGGTAGATATGAAAAAGCTATTGTTGAGATCTATGCGACTCACTATCTAAAATACCCTACAAAGTTGAGGGTGGGCTGTCTAAAATAGAAAGGCCCGAAATAAATTGGTATGCACAATTGCCAATCATATCTGCTCATTTGTTAGCATTTCTCTTCGCAAAACTAATATTTACAGACCATTAAGAATTAAACTCCCAGACAATTCCAACTAGGTCCATGTCTAGTTCAAGATCAGAGGTAATCCATTCCACATTGATCATAGAGTCCACCACTAATTTAATGTTGTGCAAGTTCAGACTCCACGCAAGTTTTAGGCCTTTCAAAATGCCTCACAGTTCGCATGCAAGGGAGAGCAAGATCCCGAATTCAAACAAAAATCGGAAACCCATGCACCATGTGAACGCTGTAAAACCCCTCCAGCACTGGCTCTATCCAATCTGGGTTCGTGGAGCCATTAGTGTTGACTTTAATTCATCCTTCCGACGGTGGGGAGCAAAAAGTAGGAGCTTGAGTCATTCCTCCGTTTCCTAGGCTCTTAGTCTGAAAGGTTGATGCAATAGAAGAAATCCTTGGCCAAGAAGAGAATAGTAGGGGTAGGGTCAGATTCACCTTCCCCCTCTTTATAAAAAACTAGCTTGTTCTGCCATGACCATAATTTCCAACATATGGTGTCGAAGATCATGCTCCAGTCCACTACGCCCTCTCGCCTAGGTGCTGCCTTTAAATTTTCCAGCAACCAAGCATGTGTGTCCTGTGTGAAGAAGTTCATAGGGAGCTGATGCCTTGGCAATTCAGTCCAGACTTTTCTGGCAAACTCGCAGTCCCTCAAAACATATAAACATGACTTAGGATGGAGACCACATCTTGGACATAAGGGTGATTGTGCAATGTGCAAGTCATATCTGAGCTTGTTGGTAATGAGGCACTTATGACCAAGCAGCACAAGAAAGAGCAGAAGCAGTGAGGTCCTTTCCAGTCCCAAACTACTTTCCATAAGCTATCTAGTTCAGACACATCCTCCTCTTTGAACAAATCGCTTGCTGAATTTAGGGAGAAACATCCCTTCGGTTCCAGTATCCACTTTAGCCTATCTAGTCCTCTTCTAGGATTTGGCAGTAATATTGCTTAAATCTTCAGAGAAATGTGGAATGAGATATACTTGTCAATGATTTCCAAGTTCCATATTTCCTTTTCAATAGAAAACCTATTGACCATCAATCCTTTTAAGTAAGGGGGTATCGATTGGAGTAATTCATCGCCTAAACGGAGTCCAGAAGCTACCCAGCAATCCTCCCAAAACCAGGCTATATTCCTTTCCCTTATTGACCACCTTATGGCTTTTAGGACTCGAGGCCAGCATTTGCAGATTGCACGCCACGGAGAGGATCCAACAGTAGGGATAAGAGCGTCAGGAATGCCAACTGCACCCCTACCATACTTTGCCTAAAGCGCCTGCGCCCAGAGTTCATTAGGAGAAATGAGCATTCTCCAAGCCATTTTGATTATCAATGCATCATTTTTAATTCTATTTTCCCTAACTCCAAGCGCTTCATTTGCCTTTTAAGAGCAAACAGTTGCCCAGTTTAGAAGATAAATTTTCTTGTGTTCTAAGCTGTTGCTCCAAATGAAGTTTTAACACAGTTTATCAAGCTCATCACACAATGTGCGGGGGTGGTATGCGGTTTGCATAGAGTACAAAGACAGTGATGAGAGGACCGATCTCACAAAGGTAATCTTGTCAGCGAGCGATAGTTGTGTGGCTTTCCAGCCACTTTTGCGGTTGCGAGCCTTCTCTATAATGTAGGCATACGTGGTTTTGGAGATCCTGTGGTGAATAATAGGGACCCCTAAATATTTTCCCAGGTCATTTGTCAGTTGAAATCCTGATTTCCTACTTAGTTGATGAGCAAGGTTCTTGGGTGCGTTCTTTTAGCATAGAAGTTTCATCTTGCTGATGCTTACTTTCTGACCTGATATGGTATAGAAAGTATTCAAACATCCACTGATGACCTCCAATTGGTTCATAGACGCTTTCGAGAAAAATACAAGGTTGCCTGTGAAGAAAATATGAGATATCCTTGGACCTTGTATGGTTAGGGTGATAGGAGCCCAATTATCGTAATTGACTTCCCTCTGGATTAGGTGATCCAGTCTCTCCAAAATAAGACAAAAAGGTAAGGAGAGACTGGTTCGCCTTGTCAAATGCCTCAAAGGGGAGTGAAGGAATAAGTAATATCTTTATTCAGAGCAATCTATAGTGATGACATGGTGATACAGGGCATAATTAGCTTAAACAATTGTGAAGGAATTTTGATGACCTTAAGTGTCCTCAATGAAGTCCCAACTCAATCTATCATATACCTTTTCGAGATCAACTTTTATAGCCGTGAGTCCCAAATCGCCCTTCTTTCTCCTCATAGTGCGGATTACTTCTTGGACAATCACAATATTTTCACCGCCCAGGGACAAAACATGCTTGAGTAGAGGCCACTAGGTTTGGTAGAAAGGGTTTAAGGCGCTCCACTAATATTTTAGTCATCAGTTTGTAGAACACGTTGGAGAGCCTGATAGGCCAGAATTGGGAGAGGGAGGCCTATCGACTTTAGGGATGAGCAGTATCACTATTCTGTTGATGCTTGCTTGCAAGAAATCTTGTTCAAAGAATTTTTCATGAATTCATACACACTGTTCCCATTGTAGCCCACTAGGGCTGGTAAAAGCATGCGTGGAGGCCATCAGGGCCTGGGGCCTTCAAACAACCTATCTGAAACAGATAGCCTTTAACCTCATCCGAGGAAATAGGGGAGGATAACGGCTCATCTGTTCCATATGGTAGACTTGAAAAGTCATTCTAGATTAAATGCGGACGCTAGACCAGATGCTCCTCCATAAATAAAGATTTGAAGTGGTTAAGGGTCATCTCATTAATGCGCACAGGGTTTGTCTACCAATCTCCATTCTGGTTCTTTAAGGATAAGACTCTATTCTTCCTCTTCTTCTTCTTCTTCCAATCAGAGTGGTGTTGTGGAAGTAATTAGAAATTAGTGTTGCGATCCCCAGCCACAGTCCACTTACTGCGTGATTTTTGATACCACAATAATTCTTCCTGCACCAAGACACAATCAAAATCAGCTCTTAAATTAATCTCAAAATTTAAAAGGAACCTAGAATGCCGAGTCTCTAGAAATTTCCGGATTCCTTCAATCCTCGCCAATAAATTCTTCTTCCTGGCATGGATGTTTCCAAACACCATCTTGTTCCATATCTTGGCCCTTTCCACAAAACAGTTGGTTGTTGATAGCAGGTAAGCATCATCTGTCCAAATCTCTTTAACAAGTCTTTCAAAATCAGGATGCGTTAGGCACACCACCTAAAATTTGAAACCCTGAGGGGAGTGATGTGGGATAGTTGGGGGCATCACTCGGCAGTAGATTGGGCAGTGATCGGATATTATTTTGGTCAAGTTAAAAACTGTTGCGTTTGGGAAATTCTAAATCCAAGCATTGGTACACAAGAAGCGATCCAAGAGTGTTGATCTCCCCCTATTGCACTAAGTGTATTGCTTCCATGTAAAGCCCATGTCTACTAAACCAGCTTCAGAAACACAATGCTGAAGGAGTTTATTTCCTCTTCCATAGTTTCCCCAACGATTGAGTCTTTCTATTCCCATGAGAATTGCGTTGAAGTCCCCTCAAGAATCCATGGCTGCGAAATGGTTTCTACCAATGCAATTATGATTTCCTATAGAAACCTTCTCCATCTTTCCTTAGGACGGGCATATACTGTAATTAGTAGAAATAAAAATCCATTCGCTTCCATACGAGTGTATATGAATTGGGTGTGAATATAGAGGATGGTAACAGTCAAATCATCACCATTCCAAAGAACCAATATCCCCTCAGAAAAGCCTCTGCCTTCTACTCGATGAGAGTTTCTAAAACCCAGCTTAACAATCACCTTATTAGCTCTATGTCCACTATTTTTTGGCTCTACGATAATCATGACTTCTGATTTCCAACCCCCCTTTAGATCTTTCATTCTGCGTCGAAAGCAATTTTTTCCAGCACCTTAATAGTCCTACGCCATAATAGACATCATTAAAAGATTAGAAGTCAAGAAATGGGGGCACCTATAGTGCCAACACCTTCAACATTACACATCGTCACATCCTCTTCCTCGGTGTGGGGGGCTTCCCACTACAGTGGGTGGGCAAGGTATCTTTCTACATAGGCCATCAGATTGATAGGGGATGGCAAAAGTGCTGGGTTCATAGTCGGTGGATCGGGTGGCTTAGAAGGAACTGTACGGGAGGGCTGTGGCGAGATAAGTTGGGCGTAGTGGTGGGTAGGTGGTGTTGTTGGTTTTCTATAAACTGTGACTTGGTCTTGCTGATCCACAACAATGGATGAATGATGGGATGTATCAAGTGATACCGCAGTATGAGGGGAAGCTGTTGGGTTCATAGGAGGGGGAAGATCTTGTTAGCTGAGGAGATTGAACGGTAAGAGGTGCTTCGGTGGGTCAGGTTTTATTAACTGTTGTTTTCTATTGGGGGAGATTTTTATGATTGGTCCAGGGAATTGGACATGTCCTTAAGAGGTATATGAGGGTTGTGAACTGTATGTTGTGGTCTGTTCCTGGGCAGTTGTGTTCTTTTTGGTCTCTTAGGCTCTTTTGTTGGCAAGGCCCTTTCTCTGGCTGGGCTTGGTTCAGTATTTATGCTCACGACGTTGAAGATGAGAGGTGGGCTACGAGTTTGTGGGCTAGATTGGGCTGTGGTAAACGGGTTTGGGAGGGGGTATCAAATAGAGCAGTATACCTATTGGAAGGATCCCCTTCACTAGGGTTTGGGTATGGGCTCGAGGTTCCTATGGGTTCTTTCCAAGTCGATCGACACACTCAAATCGGCATCTTTACCCAATCGCCAAAAGATTTGGGAGGGAGGGCCACCGGCGGTTGGGGCAATGAGGAGCTTGCCTCCTAGGAGAAATAGGGGCATGTTTAGTTGGGGGCTGGTCTGGTCTCACAATGGCAACTGATGTGTTTGTTGCCTAAAAAGGGCACAACAACAGGTTGTGAGTTATTCTTCCACATGTCTTGCAGATCGGTAGAAGACCTTCGTAGCTTACTCGAATCTTCTCCTTCTGCAACACCACAAAATACTTCCTCGGTTTGGAGAGGTCTATGGCCACAACCACCTTGAGAACTTTTCCCCTCATGGACTTCGCTGTGTTGGGATCAATCTTCACAGTTATGCCCACCAAATTGCCGAGAATTCTCAGACTCTGAGAGTGGTACCTGCCCTGAGGGAAGCCTTGGAACTGGATCCAAACTACCACCTGTTTACGTTCATCCGATGAAGGGCGAAAGTTGTCAATCCATGGTTGGGCGTACACCGCATGACCATACACCATCCAAGGGCCATTGAGCAGCACATTCTTATAATCCATACACTACTAGAATGCAACCCTTTACTCTCGGATTTAGCAAGGGATTTTCTGCAATTTGTAACGGATTTTGGTATTTGCAACGGAATTTGTCACGGATGAAATCCTTGATTAAACCCTTCGTTGCAAATTCGGTTGTGTGGAAATTTGTAACGAACCATTTTGCGACGGATTTGGCCAGGAATCGTGCCTTAATAACTGTGACAGCCTTGTTTCCCTTGCAAATTACCCGTAACTAAAACCCTCACTAATTGCAAAGATTCTTTCCGTCACAATCCTATATCCCTTACTATTTGTAAATGAATAAAACCCTCACAATCCTCTCTAAATCCGTCACAAACTACAATTACAAAAACAAATAAAATAAATAAAACCAACACTAATATTTTAATATATTCTCCTAATTGTATTTTTTTTTTGGTACAGTGGAAATTAAACATATAAGCTAATTCGTATATTACAAGCATCAACAGACAATAGAGAAGGCATAGGAGGAGCAATTACAGAAAAAATTATTGGCACAAAGTAAAAAGAAAGTGCACATCTTTATTGCAATGTTTTTACACAAGCACAAGTTAATTATAATAAAAAAATTATAATGATTTTTACATAATAAAATATAACAAACTAAACTAGAACCCAAAAAATGAATATCCACCTACACCTACAGATCTGCTCGAAAACATCAAGCCACGGATAGATCTGCACACCACCTTCTTTATATGAACCGGATCTGGGAATCCCGACCTCGGGTCTCCTAGCCTCCGCCTCCACTGGACACTTGGATCTACCCAGAATCCGTCACCAACAAGCCGTACGCGCCATGAATACAACCAGTTCGCAACAATCCCAAATTAAACCAGAAAGAACAACCAAAACAACATTAGAACCCAGAATTAAACAATCAACATAACCCAACCAACCATAACTCAAAATCATCAAGAAAGGAAAGTGAGTATTAGATGCTTCTCCACAGATTTCCTGGACCAGATTCTCAACCATCTCTCGACCCCAGAATCATCGAGATCTGCAGTCGATTAAGCTTGACGCGTCGTTCACTATGTCTCCTGGCTACCGACACAACCAAGCTCGCCTCGTCGTTCTCACCTGAGCCAGAAACCAACCTGGCTTGCCTCGTTCATCACAGAACCACCACCAGTTAGATGGCGCCTAGGAGGGTTTGAAGAAGAAGAAAAAAAGTGTGTGGTTTAGATGGCGGCTAGGGGGTTTGGAAAAGAGGAAGAAGAGTGTGTGGTATAGATGGCAGCTAGGAGGATTTGGAGAAGAAGAAGAGTGCTTGGTTTAGATGGCTGTGGCTAGGACGGTTTGGAGAATGAGAAGAGAAGGGGAGGGAGAGAGACGTGAGAGAAAGGCAGAAGAGAGAGGGAGAGGCAGAAGAAAATGAGGAAAGAAATGAGGATAGGGAGTTAAGGATGCAATTTATATCCAGGTCTAACCCTAGGGTTTCCACAAAAGATTAAACGGCGTCGTTTAGCAATTCAACCTCCACAAGTCAACGTGCTCCTCAAAGGTCAAAACGCGATGGTCTTGGTGTTTTATGTACAAGCATTACCAAAACACGGTCGTTTTAATCAAAACACAGCCTAATTGTGTGTTCCAAAGAGAACTCTTTTTCAGATTATTTTCAAACTTGTTTTAAAAATTATTGAATTATAGGAACTAATTTGAATAAAATTAAATAATATTATATAGAAAAAAACTCTTACAATAATATAAAATCATTTAAGATTCATAGAAAATTTAGAAAAAAAGTTAAATATTTTTTATATAAACATAGAGTAAAGTATCTATAGATGAAATGACACCACAAAATATTTTCCAAAAATTAGCTTAATTTTTTTCAAACTTCCCTCATCTACATTAAAATAAATTATAATAAAATTTTTAACAATCGTTGAACAATAAGAAAAATAAATTCCTATGCGATAAAATTACTAAAAAATTATATTAGGCCAAAAAATAATACTTTTAATTTTTTATAAATAAAAATATTTTTAAAAAATGAGATGTTACACACATGAGTTGACAACGCCGAGACTATATGTGACCACACAATCACGGTGCCTGGATGGCCGGAAAAAAACCATTAAATAAGGAGAAAAACCATTATTCACCATCGAAATGTCACGGTTTTAGTCCTCATCAATTCTACTAATCCGGCTCTTGGTTTCATGGCAAAGCTCGACCATCCGCCCTCGAGTTGCCAATGGAATAAGTTTCCGAAACCACTTATTCTAAGAATTAATTATAAGATTATGCCCACGTACAATCCTTAGGGTCGTCCTTTTCTATACTTATATGTATTACGCTTTCTTTTTTTGCTCGTAAGGTAATGGAACATATGTTGTAATAACGCAAGCTACGTTAGTAATTTAATTTCATATAGCTTCATGAAATATTAATTTTAATATCTTCCAAATTCATATGAATTTTAAGAAATTATTTTCTAAAAAATAATTTTTTTAGAAGCATAAGTATGTTATTAATTACTTTCTAAGTAAATTAAAGTTCAATATAGATTTCTTTCAAGATATGTTAATTTAATAAAGTTTCTAATATGACTTAAAATGAAAAAGTAAGAATATTTTTGAATAAAATCATGCAAAAAATATATTTTTAAAAGCTTTTACTCTTTAATAATTAGTGAAAACCGAAATTTCGCCCGTCACTAATAGCAACGGAAATTGCATAATTTCATCCGTTACAAATTGCAAGGGACCAAATCCGTCACTATTTGTCACGGAAATTTCACCCGTCACTAATAGCAACGGAAAAAACCCTCACAAATCCGTTTTTGGAATATAACACTTGTGACGGACAGATCCCTTGCAATTTGTAAGGGAAAAATTATCCGTTACAAATTAGTGACGGGCAAATCCCTCACAATTCCCTGACAACAAAAGCGGGAAGGAGGCGGGAAAAATATCCGCTTCCCGGGCAAAATTTACTCACGGATTTTGTCACGGAAAATTAATCCCTCGCATAATCCGTCACTAATTTTTGTGACGGAAAATTTCCCTTACTAAATTTGTTGCAAAGCTCACTTTTGCCACGGATTTTGTTTCCTCGCAACATCCGTCACTATTAGTGACGGAAATTTTAATTCACACAAAATCCGTTAGTAAATGGCTGCATTCTAGTAGTGATATCATTAGCGAACCTAGCAACAAAATAATTGTTCTCAAGGTTGATTATCTGATACGGACTTGCTGGTTTTCATATGCTTTACAATTTGTTTTTCAGTGTCTGATACCCCATGCTTCGGCCCAAGACTTTCTGGATTACCGCACACTGCCATAGTTTTTGTAGTCTTGGGATGAAGGAGTCAGAAAGCTCAACTTTCGGTCTCTCATTACCTTGACCACCATTATATCCTCTTCCTTGTACTCGGGCATTTCAAACCAAGCGTCGTCCTCCATTCCCATTGGTGAACCTGTAGCGAGTTTGTCTTGGTAGCTAGTGCTTGAGTCCACCATATCAACATCCTCAGGGTTACCGCCTGTGCCCCCTTCCTCTTTTAAGCAGACCTGTTTAGTGTTACAGTCATCTTCTCCATTCTGTTGAGAGTTTGGGAGAGTGCTGGAAGATGGCATCGTCTGTTTTCCCTCAATAGGCGAGGGCATGTGAATAGTAATAAACCTAGTGAAAAGTAAAAGGCCTTTACAGTCATGCCCCGTCAAAACGTGACCGGCCAGACACCCGATGCAACCAAAGGGTTCGCACAGGGCACCCCAAGGCCTATGCAAAAACTGTGGGTAGAAGTTATCCCGACAAGCAGAAATGCCTAGCGTGGAGCAAATATCAAGATAGGCATCACAATATGAAGTACGGAAGTATACCCACAAACATTCAGCTTATATTTATATAAACCTCGTACAAAAAAATGAGGCACTAAAAGTATCAGTTTTTAGCCAAATCATCCAAGCTTATATACACTAGGTGAATCCAAGTTTGGCCGAGTACCCATCACTGCAAAATACGGCTCTCGGGCCTTCCCACACCAGCTACCGGTGTTCTATACCACTGAAACAAAGGGAGTGGAAAAAGGGGAGGGAGGGGGGGGGGGGGGGGGGGGGGGGGGGGGGGGGGG